>DF362078.1:31871-48264 GCA_000787875.1 Solanum virginianum
TTTTGGAATGGATGAAAATGAATTTCAGGATTGGGCACCCATACACAATCACAAAGCTGAGTTACAAACAAATGACTTATATTTTAGAAAAATTTTGACAGAGTTTCCTTTGTTTTATGGACTATCCAAGATAATCCTGTATTTAGAAAATACCAACAGATACCAAATAAAGTCAACAGAACAACATCTATACATACATATACGAGCCGACAATGCCGCCATGACGGGTAAACCCACCAAACATACACATCATGCAAATCTTATCGAACAGACTGGGCACAACCCACACACATATATGTCCACAAACCTCTAGACACACTGATAGAATTATAGGATGAGACAGGTCCCCACCGTACCCTCGAATAAATATATACAAAATAACGAACAAGGGTATACCAAAAGTGGGCTTCAAAATAGGGGGAGCACTCCAAACAGCAAAAAAGTGTCCTAAGCTGGAGGGTCACCAAACTGTACGTCAGTACCTGCGGGCATGAAACACAGCCCCTGAAGAAGGTGGTCAATACGAAGTACGTACTGAATATGTAAAGCGGAATGTACAGAATGTAAATCTAAGTAGTAATCAGAACAAAAGTATGTAAGGCAAATACATATCCAAAAGTATTAAACTGATTACTTTCAAAATACAAATCATGCATAGGACACGGGAAATATGGTCGCCCGCCCGTCGATGGCGCCATAACAAAGCATAACACCAGAAAGTTGCAAATCTCCGAATCCCCATCACATATAATATCACAAAAATAGCATAAGTGAGCTGGGCATTACGTATAGCCATCCCCGTACCCAACCAAACATAGCATATCACCAAACACCGCATAATATACAAGTGAGCCAGGCGTTACGTATCGCCATCTCTGTACTCACCCAAACACAGCATAACACCAGAGTATATCATAATGTGCACGACAATCAACCGGCCTGGGAACCGACGAATGATATCATAATAGGCACGAGTGGAGTAGTGAGTAATCATATGCATAAAATCCTTGTTATAAATCCAAAAGATAAGTAAAGTAGCCATATTTGAAACCGAAAGAACAATTTTTACAAATTCTTTCAAAAGTTACTAAAATTACATAAAAGGGCATCGCGAGACCCACGGACGGGTGGAGACTTGAACTGGCCTAACTTATGGAGAACATACTCATCCTAGGTTATACAAACTCCTACGAGGAATTTCAAAGTGATCCGAGCCTTTCTAGAAAAGTTATGGACATTTGAAGTTTTAAAAGTAGTTAGAGAACAACTTCTTTCCCAAAAACTAATCAAATTTCACATATTCTTGCAACTTATAAGTTTCAAAGACATAGGAGTCAATATTATGATAAATTTAGGAGACCCAATTTGGCCCAACTTACGGAGAACATTCTCATCCTAGATCATACAAACTCCTACGAGGAATTTCAAAGCGATCCGAGCCTTTCTATAAAAATTATGGACGTTTGTAGTTTTAAAGTAGTTAAAGAATAACTTCTTTCAACAACTAATCAAATTCCACATACCCTTTGCAACTTATGAATTCCAAAGACACAAGAACCAAAGTTATGACATATTAACACAAGAGTACCAAGAAACAAATACGGATCATACACATGCTCCGATTGCGAGAATAGAGTTTTCTCGAGGTTTGTATCATAACCTATTTTTAACTAAGACATGCCGAAAAGGAAAGTTGCTTTACATACCTTAAATGCTCTCCGATAAATTTCAAACACAATCCAAATCCAACTTATACTTCGAACCGCCCAAGGTCTACAACAAGCCACAAAATGCTACACAATTAGCTAAAGACCTTTTAGCATTAAATTCCAATTTTTGCCCCTAATTCTACCAAAATATGGGCAGCATTTCCCCTTAAACATAGGCCACCCTGAGAATTTAACTCGGCCCAATTAATCAACAACAACAACAACAACCTAGCAAGCACCACTTAATTAATTCAAGATCTCCAACTTTTAAAAATTCCACTTTTGGTCCCAAACTTTTCCTAATTGATACACTGAAGGACATATGGGTCCTAACATCCTCCCCCCTTAGAACATTCGTCCTCGAATGTTAAACTAGCCTTTTGAGTCATACAAATAATTTAGGGGGAGTTTCCTTTTCAACTATCACAACAATATCCATTGACCAATAATTCTCATGTATCAAATAGCAATGTCCAGCAAAAAATTAAATTACCTGTAGGCACTGGAAACAAGTGAGGGTATTTCTTTTTCATCTACTCTTCCGCTTCCCAGGTCATTTCTTCTCAAGTTGAACCACAGAAAAGTGAGCAGAATTTCCTTGTTCTGAATTTAATAAGTGAGGATACTTCTTCTTCGTCTACTCTTCTGCTTTCTAGGTCATTTTCTCTCGGTTATTGTTTCGCCACAGCACTTTAACAGAAGCCACATCTTTATCTCTTGGTCTTGGTCGAGACTCTTGGAAATGTTCTTCAACTTTGGCTTCTTTTTTTTTCTAAGTATAGAAATGAAATGAAATAAATGGAGTGAGCTTATATATATATATATACTACGGGCTACTCTTCATAAGATAATGCTTTCGTGACCTGGATATCACCTGCAGGGAAGACTCTGGAAGGGTCACCAATACACTTATGAAGCATAGAAACGCGGAATACTGGGTGTACCGCTTCCAAATCAGCTGGCAAATCTAATTCATAGGAAACCTTGCCTATTCTACAAATAATCTGATATAGCCTAATGTATCTCGAACTGTGTTTTCCCTTCTTACCGAACCTCATAACACCTTTCATAGGTGATACTTTAAGAAAACCCAATCACCAATCTGAAACTCTAAATGTTGATGATGATTATCTGCTTATGATTTCTGTCAACTCTGAGCCGCTAATAGCCGCTCCCGAATAAGTTTCACCTTATCCACCGCCTGCTGAATCACGTCTGGGCCAATCAATTCAGTCTCTCCAACATCAAACCAACTGATCGGTGACCTACACTTCCTGCCATACAATGCCTCATATGGTGTCATCTTAATACTGGAGTGGTAGCTGTTATTATAAGCATATTAAATAAGTGACAAATGATCATCCCAGCTACCTCTGAAATCAATAACATAGGCTCGCAACATATCTTCCAAAGTCTGAATAATGCGCTTGGCCTGTCCGTCAGACTGGGGGGTGGAATGTTGTACTAAGACTCACCTACCTCCCCAAGCCTGCCTGAAATGACCTCCAGGCCTATCTGTCAGACTGGGGATGGAATGCTATACTGAGACTCACCTGCGTCCCCAAGCCTGCTTGAAACGACCTCCAAAAATTTGTAGTAAATTGGGCATCTTTGTCGGAGGTAATAAAAATGGGAACACTATAAAGTCACACAATCTCCCTAATATAAAGTCTAGCATAATCCTCAGCTGAGTAGGTAGTCCGGACCGAAAGAAAGTGAGCTAATTTTATTAGTCGATCAACAATAACCCAAATGGAATCATACCTCCATGAAGTGCGAGGTAAATCTGTAATAAAATTCATATTAATGATCTCCCACTTTCATATTGGTATCTCCATTTGTTGCAATAGAACACTGGGCTTCTGGCCTGCTGATAATTCGAACACTGAGCGACGAACTCTACTATGTCCCTTTTCATACCATCCCATCAATATAAACATCTGAGATCATGGTACATCTTCATCAACCCTGGTGAATAGAATAGCAGGCATAATGTAACTCGCCCATAACCTATCGTCGCAAACCCACCACATCAGGTACACACAACCTGCCCTTGAATAATAATGTTCCATCGGAGGTAAGTTCAAACGGAGTACTTCCCTTTTTAAGGGTTGTGTCTCTGTACTGAGCCAAAATAGGATCCTCGTACTGACGCTGCTTAATCTCTTTTATAATGGAATATTCAGCAATACCTCAAACCGAAACCCCAACATCTCTAGAATCAGCCAAACGAACTCCAAAACTAGCTAGCTGATGAATATCACAGACCATTTCTCTCCTCTCTGAAGGCGTATCCGCTAAACTACCCATGGACTTATGGGTAAGTGCATCTGCCACTACATTAGCTTTCTCAAGATGGTAGAGAATATCAACATCATAAAGCAACTCTAACCACCTCTGTTGCCACAAGTTTAGCTCCTTTTGCTTAAAGATGTACTGAAGGCTCTTATGATCAGTATAGATATCAACGTGAACCCCATATAAATAATGTCTCCACATCTTCAAGGAATGAATCACCGCATCTAACTCCAAATCATGAGTAGGATAATTCTTTTCATATTTTCTGAGCTGTCGGGAAACATAAGCTATCACCCTGCCATGTTGCATCAACACACACCCCTAACCAACACCAGAGGCATCACAATAGATCACATACCTATCTGGACCCTCGGAAAGAGTCAGGATTGGAGCCGCAGTCAACTTCTCTTTCAGCAATTGGAAGTTATGCTCACAAGCATCAGACCACTAGAACTTCACTCCCTTCTTAGTTAGCCTTGTCAAAGGCACTGAAATGGAAGCAAATTTCTCCATAAATCTCTTGTAATAGCCAGCTAATCCCAGGAAGTTACGTACCTCTATCAGCCTTGTAGGCTTAGGCCAATTCTTTACGGCCTTAATCTTCTGGAAATCCACCCGGACACCGTCAGCTCCTATAATATGCCCCAGAAACGCCACTGAAGACAGCCAAAATTCACATTTAGAAAATTTAGTATATAATTTCTGGTGCTGAAGTTTCCCAAGCACCGTCCTCGGATGATCCGTGTGCTCCTCTTCTGACCAAGAATAGACCAGAATTCATCAATAAACACAATCACAAACATATCCAAGAACTATCTGAATACCCAATTCATAAGATCCATGAATACCACCGGAGCATTCGTCAGCCCAAAAGACATAACTCTGAATTCATAATGCCCCTATCGGGTCCTGAATGCTGTCTTGGGAATATTCGCCTCCCGTACTCGCACCTGATGGTAACCTAACTGCAGGTCTATCTTCGAGAAACATTTGGCTCCCTGCAACTAGTCAAACAAATCATCAATCTTGGGGAGGGGGTATTTATTCTTTACGTTACCTTATTTAGCTGCTGATAATCGATGTACATCCACAGCAATCCATCCTTCTTCCTCACAAATAATACTGGAGCTCCCTAGGGTGACGTACTAGGCCGAATAAAACCCTTCTCTAATAGATCTCTCAGTGGCTCTTTCAATTCCTTTAATTCTGCTGGGGCCATTCTGTACGGAGGAATAGAAATAGGCTGAGTGCCTAGTAGCAGATCTATAGCAAACTCTATCTCTCGCTCGGGAGGAAGGCCTGGAAGCTCATCTGGAAATATATCTAGGAATTCATTAATAACTGGGATTGACTGAAGAGTCGGAGCTTCTACCTCTAAATCATGTACACGGACCAGATTATAAAGATAACCTTTTCGGATCATTCTTCTTGCCTTGAGGTATGAAATAAACTTACCCTTTGGCGATGCGGTACTACCGGTCACAAATAAATATCGACCAGTCTTTATAAACATGACTGGCAATAACAGAATCCCCTGCTGGTGTAGTTACCTCAAAAGGCACTATCGGCTCAGACTCTATCCCCATTTTATTAGCAACCAGAGGAGAAATATATGATAATGTAGAACCAGGATCAATCAATGCATAGATATTTCGAGAGAAAACTAGTAATATACCTGTGATAACATTTGGTGACACCTCCTGGTCCTGTCGGTTGGCCAATGCATAAGTGCGGTCCAAAGGACTGCTAGTTCTAGGAACTCCGCCACGACCCCTGCATCGGCCTGCTGATGCTGGCATACCTCGCCCCGCAGGGCACATGGCTACCGAGGATAAAGATGGACCACTGACTGACCTGGTATATTGAGTTAACCCGTCTGTACCACCTTTAACTGGACAGTCTCTCATCTGGTGGCCCTAACAATCATACGTAAAGCAAGCATCGGTGGCGCAAAAACACTCTCTGGGGTGCTGTCTCCCACAGTAAGAACACGGAGGTCTGGGTGGTCTCGTCTGACTGCTGTAGCCTCTGTCTAACTATGAGCCTAGAACTCTGGAACTCGAGCCTGCCCCTGAATAACCTGCGCCCTCTGATCTCCTACTAGTGAATTGCGGGGGTGTACCCTGTACTGATTGGGGAGGATATTTGCTCTGTTACTGCTGAGGCTGCCTGCCTTAAAAATCCCCTGAATATCCAGATGATCTGGCCCTCTTGGGCTGGCCCCTAAACCAGGATCAATCAGTGCATACACATCTCGAGAGAAAGCTAGTAATATACCTGTGATAACATTTGGCGATACCTCCTAGTCTTGTCGGCTGGCCAATGCATAAGTGCGGTTCAAAGGACCGCTAGTCCTAGGAACTCCACCACGACCCCTGCCTCGGCCTGCTGATGCTGACGTACCTCGCCCTGCAGGGCGCATGGCTACCGAGGATGAAGATGGACCACTAACTGACCCGGTATACTAAGTTGACCCATCTGTACCACCTCTAACTGGACAGTCTCTCATCTGGTGGCCTTGATGACCACACGTAAAGCTAGCATCGGTGGCGCAAAAATACTCTTTGGGGTGCTGTCTCCCACAGTAAGAACACGGAGGTCTGGGTGGTCTCGTCTGACTGCTGGAGCCTTTGTCCAACTATGAGCTTGGAACTCTGGAACTCGAGCCTGCCCCTGAATAACCTGCGCCTTCTGATCTCCTACTGGTGAACTGGGGGTGTGCCCTGTACTGACTAGGAAGGATATTTGCTCTACTACTACTGAGTCTGCCTGTCTAAAAAATCCTCTGAATATCCAGATGATCTGGCCCTCTTGGGCTGGCCTCTGTCATCGACCCTATTAGGCTGGCGCCCTCTGCGTCGGTCCTCCATGCCTTAGGCGTGGGCCTGAATACGGGCGATATCTATGCCGGTCTGGGCTGCCATCACCAAGCAGCTATCAGCATAGTACTAGTCTAGCCCTACTATGTACCGGTGCATCCGGTCAGTCATGTCAGCAACATATGTAGGCATATATCTGGCCAATGAATCAAACTCCAAGTTGTACTCCCTGATTGGCCTGCCCCGCTGCTTTAATAGCAGGAATTGGTCTACTCTAGCTTGCCTCACCTCTGGGGGTAGAAAGTGGGCCAGAAAAGCCTCAGTAAATTCTCCCCAAATGGCTGGAGGGGCACCCTCACCTCTGGACAACATCCACGACTCATACCAATTAGCTGCTACATCGTGCAGCTAATAGGATGCCAGCTCAACTGACTCTGTCTCATACGCACCAATCAATTGTAGGGTTCATTGCATCTATCGGACAAACTCATGAGGATCCTCTGCAGGCCTGGACCGGAAGAACTCTAGTGGGCTGTATGTCAGGAAATCACAAGCCCTTGAATTATCACGGCGGCTCCTCTGGTCACCGCCTACACCCTGTCTATGGGCCTGCCCTGCTATTAGTCGGGTTAATAACTGGACCGCCTCTCGTATATCCCCGATCTCTACACCAAGCTGAGGGGCTGGAGGCTCTGGTACTCGAACCTCAGGAGCTGACGGTGTAGCCAAACTAGCAGTCGGGGGTGCAATATCGGGCTCACTGTGGGCATGAGCCCTAGTAGTCACCCGAGCTCGACTAGTCTCACCCATCGGCCTGCTGAGAGCTCGACTAGTCTCACCTACTGCTGCAGATTTGCCCCTTTGGACAGCTGGGGTCTTCCTCGAAGGCATTGGTGAAAATAAAACATTTGGTTAGAAAGGAATCATCCTAATAACACAGCTCTATCGCACGATCTAAAATCAAAAAGAAAGATATAACATCCTAAATGTCCTGTAGCCTCCTGTTTATAGATGTGGTGCATAATACATTGATAAACAAGACTATACTAGACACACTTCATAGACATTCCGAGGATGAACTGCTCTGATACCACTTCTGTCACGACCCAGCCCCGTGGGCCGTGATTAGTGCCCGGATTGGGCACCCAGACACAATTGCAAAGCTGAGTTACAAACAGATGACTTATATTTTAGAAAAATTTTGACAGAGTTTTCTTTGTTTTATGGACTATCCAAAATAATGCTGCATTCAGAAAATACCAACAGATACCAAACAGAGTCAACAGAACAACATATAGATATATACGGGCCAATAGGTCGCCATAGCGGGTAAAGCCGCCCCACATACACATCATGCAAATCTCATCGAACAGACTGGGCACAACCCACACACATATATGTCCACAAACCTCTAGACATATTGATAAAATCATAGGATGAGACAGGGATTCGCCGTACCCTCGAATAAATATATACAAAACAACGAACAAGGGTATACCAAAAGGTGGCTCCAAAACAGGGGGAGCACTCCAAACAACAAAAAAGTGTCCTAAGATGGAGGGTTACCAAACTGTATTTCGGTACCTGCGGGCATGAAATACAGCCCCCGAAGAAGGGGGTCAATACGAAGTACGTACTGAATATGTAAAGTAGAATGTACAGAATGTAAATCTGAGTAGTAATCGGAACAAAAGTATGTAAGGGAAATACATATCCAAAAGTATTAAACTAATTACTTTCAAAATACAAATCATACATAAGACACAGGAAAAATGATCGCCCGCCCGTCAATGGCGCCATAACACAGCATAACACCAGAAAGTTGCAAATCTCCGAATCCCCATCACATATCACATTACAAAAATAGCATAAGTGAGTCGGGCATTATGTATCGCCGTCCCCGTACTCATCCAAACATAGCATATCACCAAACACCGCATAACATACAAGTGAGCCAGGCGTTATGTATCGCCGTCCCTGTACTCACCCAAACACAGCATAACATCGGAGTATATCATAATGTGCACGACAATCAGCCGGCCTGGGAACCGGCGAACTATATCATAATAGGCACGAGTGGAATTGTGAGTAATCATATGCATAAAAGCCTTGTCATAAATCCAAAAGATAAGTAAAGTAGCCATATTTGAAACCGGAAGAACAATTTTTACAAATTCTTTCAAAAGTTACTAAAATTATATAAAAGGGCATCGCAGGACCCACAGACGGGTGGAGACCCGAACTGGCCCAACTTATGGAGAATATATCATCCTAGGTCATACAAACTCCTATGAGGAATTTCAAAGCGATCCGAGCCTTTATGTAAAAGTTATGGATGTTTGTAGTTTTAAAGTAGTTAAAGAATAACTTCTTTCAACAACTAATCAAATTCCACATACCCTTTGCAACTTATGAGTTCCAAAGACACAAGAACCAAAGTTATGACATATTAACGCAAGAGTACCAAGAAATAAATACGATTGATACACATTCTAGGATTGTGAGAATAGAGTTTCCTGGATGCTCGTATCATAGCCTATTTTTAACTAAGACATGCCAAAAAGGAAAGTTGCTTTACATACCTCAAATGCTCTCCGATAAATTCCAAATGCAATCTAAATCTAACTTATGCTTTGGACCACCCAAGGTCACAATAAGCCACAAAATGCTGCGCAATTAGCTAAAGACTTTTTAGCATTAAATTCCAATTTTTGCCCCCAATTCTACCAAAATTTGGGCAGCATTTCCCCTTAAACATAGGCCACCCTGAGAATTTAACTCGGCCCAATTAATTAAAAACAACAACAATAACAATCTAGCAACATCAATAATCAATTCAAAATGCAACATAACAACAATAGCTCTCTTTATCAACATTTAACAATTTCCATAAATCCGGCTAACACACTACATACACATATGGATGATTTGACGTCATTTCTTCACACTATAATGATTATATTATACTAACGAGGTATCAGTTCCTAGTTCCAACACAACACAACACTACACAACACTACACAATCCATACATACCCACACGACTCCAAACACTATCGCACACAACTCACTTCTAACATTACATATTTCATGAATTTCCTCCATTTTAAAATACTACAACATACTTACAACCTTTACAACACATAAAACAACATTAAATCTTTAATTTTTGGAATGGATGAAAATGGATTTCACTTTCTCTTGGTCTTGGCCGAGACTCTTGGAAATGTTCTTCAACTTTGGCTTCTTTTTTTTCTAAGTATAGAAATGAAATGAAATAAAGGGAGTGAGCTTATATATATATATACAAGTCTTTAGCCAAGAGTACATGACCCACACCACACTTGTTCCAATTAAAGTCTAATAGAATTTGGTGTGGGCACTACTTAATTAATTCAAGATCTCCAATTTTCAAAAATTCCACTTTTGGTCCCAAACTTTTTCTAATTTATCCAATGAAGGACATACGGGTTCTAACAAAGATTTTATGCAAGATGCAAATCGGATAATTTCTATATACTCTCCTAGCAATAATTGAGGCACCAATAGGGGTAGACATCTCATATGACTCATACAACAACTCCGACTCAACATGGAATTATTAGCAACAAAGGGGGTAACAAAGGAAAGGGTGTCACCAAGATAAATCAAAGCATATACATCAAGATCAAGGATTTTCAACATACCGGTAACAACATCGGGGTCCTCACCAGCCCCTTGCCTCCCATGTAGAGCATAGAATCAATTGTGCCTTAGGGCCCCACCTTGAGGACCATCCTCTACCCAATAGAACTGCATTTGCACCCCGAACCTTGCCACGCTTTCTAGGACAATCTACCTTCTTGTGACCAAGCTCCTCACATTCAAAACATGCGTTGGAACCCTTCAAACATCAGCTCTTATGACCCCCTCCACATCTAAGACACACATTATTAGGAGCCACACCAATAACACCTTGAGGCCTAGGGAAGTCATTGCCAAATCCCCTATTAGTAGCATGAGGAGGCCTTTGGCCTTGAAATCTAGTACTCCTTTGAAAATTGCCCTCAAAGTAGGATCTCCTAGCCTCATGGCCCCTCCTTTTTCTCAACTTTTCTTCTTCTATTTGCTCGGCATATGTCATCAATCGAGACAAGTCCATATCACTAATAAGCAAGGCATATCGACACTTTTCACTTACCAAATCAGAGACACCCATAACAAACTTATTCATCCTTGACCTAGAATCGGCCACCATGTGAGGAGCAGACTTTGAAAGTTGATTAAATTTGAGGGCATATTCCCTCACACTCATACCACCTTGTTTCAAGCTCATAAACTCAACCAACTTTGCTTCCCGAAGCTCAAGAGGGAAGAATCGATTAAGGAAGACCAATTTGAATTCTTCCCAAAACATCACATAGCCATTTCCCTTCTCACCTTTCCATTGATCAAACCAAATTTGGGCCACCCTGTTGAGTTGGTACGCCATTAAATCTGCCTTCTCATTTGGCCCAACTCCTATTGCAACTTATGAGTTCCAAAGACACAAGAACCAAAGTTATGACATATTAACGCAAGAGTACCAAGAAATAAATACGATTGATACATCCTATGATCGACAAGATTTTGTAGACTTCATCAATAAACTCTTGTGGATCCTCATCCACCTTTAACCCAAGGAAAATCAGAGGATTCATCCTCATGAAGTCCCTTACCCTAGCTCTTGGGGTAGTAGCATGAGGGGCTTAGGCCCCTTATTGGACTTGGTTGGCCACCACTTGGGCAAGAATAGTAAGAGCATCCGAAGGTCACCATTGGTAGGTTGCTCCTCGGGAGTTTGGGCCCGTCTTCCTCTAGTATTCGGCATGATCTAGCATAGCAAAGAATAATCATCAGGGGAGAATACTTATCACAACTCTATAGCATGACTTAGGACATGAAGAAGAGAAACATTTCCTCTTTTTAGCATTAAATTCCAATTTTTGCCCCTAATTCTACCAAAATATGGGCAGCATTTCCCCTTAAACATAGGCCACCCTGAGAATTTAACTCGGCCCAATTAATCAACAAGTCTCATAGCCTCCTATTCATAGTCATAGTGCACTACATAACCATGAATAGGACTCTAATCTATGTGGTGTTTTGGACTCCGAGGATCTATCAACCTAATGCTTTGATACTAAGTTTTTCACGATCCAAGCCTAGGGCCTAGATGTGACACGACTTGTCCTTACACATCCTTTGTCGCGAAAGCATAAAAGACATATAGATTAAGAATGGAGGCAATGGGACTAATGGAAAGCTTGCATAAATGTCATAATCAAGAGTCAAAGCTCATACATAAATGCACAACATGTCCAACAAGCACCTCTAATACATAGATATAGCAGGGTCCAAGACAAGCTACCGGGCTCACCCTCATAGTCAATAGAACATAAGAAAGTGTCTCAATTCAAGGATAATAGTAATTTAGACCAAGGTCCCCGAAATGGAGGACTCACCAATAAGCTTGAAATAGCATCGTCTAGCCATGTGGAGGAGGAGGATGATCGACTTGGGCATTGGCCCCTACATGGTGATATCATGTAGGCAAGAGTATGGGTTAGTACGTTTGAATGTACTAAGTATGTAGGATACAATATAACAAGAGATAAGCTTCATAATCAACATGCATAACATTAGGCAATAGGCATGATAAAGCAATATGACATGTATGTTCAATGTATAAGTAAAATATGCTTAAGTAATTCATGCTCATATAGGATACCATATGTGAAGAGGAGACCAAGCTAGATTGCCAAGGTATAAACCCCTTGGGGTTGGTGATGATAGCACCCATCACCCTAATGTGTGAGGTTCAAACCCTTCATCAAGGTTAGTGATGATAGCACCCATCATCCTAGTGTGTGATGTACAAACCCCTCATCAAGGTTAGTGATGATCGCACCCATCACCCTAGTGATTGAGATATCAAACCCTCAACTACGTTAGTGATGATCACACCCATCACCCTAGTGGTTGAGTCTTTGACCCCTCAACTAGGCCCTCGAATTGGGAATGGTCTACCACAATACTTTAGATAGTACTTATCATGTACATAAGCTCATTTCATCATTATATAGTCAATGATATCATATCTCATGCTTTAGACCTTTATTTCCTCAAGAAATCATAACCAAACATTTTATCAAACACCTTAGGGGTGTGTAGTAGGGGTAAAAGACCATGCAATTTAGAGATGAAATCATGCAGGAAAATCTGTTGTAAAACCATCAATCAATACCTTGCAATACCACCAAGACATTCATAGAAAAATCCTTCATCAAATCCAATATTAGATCCAAGATTTCGAGCTCAAAACATGCTAAAATAACCATACTTTTATAAACTAAAATCACCAGTAAATTTCTCAATATACAAGACCCACATGTAAAATCAACTTTAAATCATGAACTACTAGTAAAAAGAGGGTTTAGGCACCACGGGTGGAAGTATCTGATGATTCAACACCACATACCTTAGCTTTTATGAAGTTTCTAAAGAAGATATTAATGGAGATTTGAAGCTTGGGTGAGATCCTTAAAGAAATCCTTGAGATTGGCCTTGAGTTTGGGACTTAAATTTAGGGTTAGAAATGAGTCTAAGTGTTTGGGGAAATATTGGAGAATGTTTTGGGTGATATGAGGGTGAAATAAGGCTAAGTATAGGTTAAAATACATTTGAGAAAACTTAGGTCCAACACTTAGAAAAATCTGGGTGAACTAGGAAAAGATAGTGCATGCGGAGAGGTCACGGACCCTCACTAGAAATCGCACCATGTGAAATTTCATAATTCGATTCCTTTGCTTTAAATTCAAGGTTAGATCCTTACTACCCTAATTTGGACCCCTTAAACAAGAATATGAAGTCAGATTTTCAAAATTCCAAATGAATTTTTAGATATATGGAAAATGAGATTCCAGGCACTTTTGAGGCACGTTTTCGAACACTTTTTGGGGTGTTCCAATATCTCCCCCTTGGGAACATTCGTCCTTTCCGATTACTTCAGAGGCACATTTTCGGGCACTTTTTGGGATTGTTTCAATATGTGGATCAAGATGAAGTGAAACTTTCACCCCAACCTCTATGCATAGCCTATGGATTAGTACTAGAAATGGCATACATGTGGCTCTCCTGAGCGCCGACTCATGGGTCTGCTTAGTTATCACGTGCACCCAATCAATATCCTAGCCAGCTATGATGCTGGCTAGTAGAGTTGCTCGCTCAAATATTATGACATTATCTATGAAAGTGTGTCAGATATAAGACCTAATGATTGCCCACAAAAACTTGGCAGGAAAGGAGAGGGAGGACTTCAATATAGACTTAAAATACTCAGTGACCCATATAGGCTCTGGACCATGCTTCGCTATCTGACTAGCCACCTATCTCAAGAGCTCCGTCCGTTGGTCCACTCTCTTAGAAATGATGGCTTGTATGATTTGGTGAATCCAACGATCATTCTCAGCTACAAACTTCAGTGCTCTATATGTAGGCCCAAACTATATATATATTGTCTCCTTCGAGATGCCGACCCGCTAGCCTCTAACCAAGACCTCTCTCAATCTGGGTTGATCGAGATCCTTCTTCCCCTTGGGAAGATCTCATAGAATGGTAGTGGCATAGGCTGCATAAATCTCCTGTGCTAGGAATGGGGAGTATTTTCCTAGCTTGTCCATCAACCACCTAAGCCTATGTTGTCGTATCTTGGCCTCTATTGCTTGGACATGGCTCAGGCCTATATTTACTAATCAGGGCTCCTCGTAGAATGATCTCACTAGCATCCCTTGCCCTTTCAGCTCTAGCCCTTATCTGTAAATAGCCTCTATGCCTTTGATACCCCATCGATGATAGTGAGGATCTGTATTAGAAATAGATGGGGAAAGTAAGGACTGGACTGGTCCTCTGTCTTAGGACACCTCTTCTGAATCATACTTCAATCCAGAAAGAGTCATTTGTTGCATATTCTCCTCGATCCTATCACCATATCTCTCCTTATCAGACTGGGAAGAACCAACATCTTACACTTGGGTCTGGGCTGCACGAGCAGTAGCCGCTCTAGTCTGAGGCACTTATGCCTCAGGGTCAATTCGTACATTATATACCTCATTCGACCCACCTGCCTGCTCATTTCTGGAGTCCTTATCCAAAAGTTTTGTATTCACAGCTTTTTTTGATATACGCTTTGTCTTAGGGGAATATCACCTGAAAACAACAAAATCACTCACACTTAGCCCCCAAACAATCAGTAACAACAATATAAACAAATAAAAGAAACAAATGAAATAATAACTGAACACAGTTGTGGATGACAGATACGAGGGTCAGGTATGACTTGTAGTGGAGACTATAAGTCGTACTATGGTCCCGTAGTCCATAGGTGCATGTTAATTTTAGAAATTGAAACTATGTACAAGATGCAGTTACGACTCGTAGCCTTGACTACGGGTCTTAGATAAGTCTCATACAAGGTTTCAGTCTGCAAAATTTAGCACAGGCTTAAGTCCATGATACCCCACTATGGTTCGTAGATGGGAATATGACCCATAGGTAGGTCTCGTATGGTAAATGTTCAAGGTCCTGAGGTCACTGTTATTCCCTATGAGAGACAACTGCAACTTATAGACCCTTTTATGGGTCGTAGGAGGCTTTCGTAGCAGAGAATAACAGGTACCTGAGGTACTTATTACTTCACCATATGAACTTTAAATGCAAATTTACTAAAATTAAACAGCATCGAAGCAAGAATTCATCATTTGAAACATGAGCACAGACTACCCAGGGTTGTAGGCATGATTCTAACGCTATTTGTACCCTATCAATCACAGATGTAGCAAACAAAACATTTTCAAATACAATTTCCTTAGTTCATTCATTCATAAACTCAAACACATCCCTATATTATGCAAACCCATCATGCAAACAAGCAAACAATAATACAACAAATCGATTCACAAATAGACTAAGAGTTCATCAACTTAAAAATTTTATCAACATCACCCAAACCATCACACAACATTATGCTACCATGATTTTTGCAAAATAATAAAATTACAGATCAACAATTTTTCAATCAACAACAGTAACCAATATAGCACGATTCTAAGTATAGCAACAAGGGCAAGTCTTCCATTGAAGGGTTAGCATAATAAACTTCGACCAAGAAAACCCTAACCCCTACTCCACACTATTTCACACACTAATAACATTGTTTAATGGTAAACTTAATTCTTGTACCTAATTAAAAGATCAATATCACATAACAACTAAGGATCAAAGAAAACCAAGATACATACCATATGTGGGAGAATTTTAATGAACAAAAATGAGGAGATAGAAGGGCAAAATCCTAGTCACTAGAAAACTCGCTAGAAAGTGGGTTGGATGGCTAGAAAATACATCGAGAAATATTGGGGAAAAAGATTTGGGGGAAAAATCAGTGATTAGGGGTGTATCAAAATGATTTTGACCTATTATATACCTTATAGGGCCTACTTTAAAAATCCCTGTGTTGGGTCTACAAAACCCCAACTATGGGCTGTAGCTC
>DF362077.1:1892-19711 GCA_000787875.1 Solanum virginianum
TTGCCTACATGACATCACCATGTGGGAACTGGTGCCCAAGTTGATCATCCTCCTCCTCCACATGGCTAGATTGGTTCTACTCAAAGCTAGTTAGTGAGTCCTCCACTCCAGGAACCTTAGTCTATGTTGCTCTTATTTTGTATTGAAATATTCATCTTATGTTCTATTTTGACTATAAGGGTGAACCCGGTTTCTTTGTCTTGGCCCCCGCTCTTATCTATGTGTTAGAGGTATTTGTTAGACATGATATATATCTATGATATGAGTTTTGACTCTTGTCTCTTGTTTATGATGTTATGCAAGCTTTTCCCTTAGTCTTTTTGCCCCTATTCTTACTCTTTATGTCTTTTATATGCTCCTACAACCCATGATGTGTAATGGCAAGTTAAGAGGCTTGTTTGGGGTTCCTTCGGGTTCTCATTTATCATGTCACGTCTAGGCCCTAGGCTTAGGTCGTGACAAGGGTAAAACACAAAAATAAAGGAGAAGTTATTGATACAGAGAAAAGGAAAAAAAAAGCATGTACTAGGTGCAAGAAAAATAAGTGATGCCTTAGGTTGTGAGTTAAAAAGAAAAAATGAAGTGTAAAATTAAGGCAAAAAGTTTTAAAATTAATAAGAAAGCACCCAAAAAAGCTTGAAATAGGAGAAAGGGAGAATGAGATGGATAATAACAGAGTTGGTAGGCAAAAAGTGTAGGAAAACATAGCGTCAAGGAGGGTCTGTAGTCACTATGTTTTCAAAATACCATACCAAAGCCCCCTGTACCTACGTTACAAGCCTAGAAAGTCCTAAAGTGATCCTAGTCCAAATAGTTGAAGGTCTTAGTCATGAGTATAGGGGCAAGTCTATGTTATTAGGCATTATGCATGAACATCTTTTGTGAAGGTGAGTGATTTTGCATAGTCCCAAGATTATACATGAAAACATTATTAAGAGTCAGATATGGGACTTCTTTCTGTGATGGTACTTGATTTGCATTGTTAGCATTAGACTTATTCAGTGATTATGGATTGTTGATAGTACCTCACTTGTCATAATTGTGTTGTCACATGCACTAGTATGTATTGGTTTCCTAGATGGCTATCTGATTCTGTTTTGAAAAAAGTGGTGTGGGTATCTGAGTTTAAGATTGATATGATGTATGTCATTGGGTTGACGTCTGCCTGTTACTGTATTACTTATATAGATTGAGTCCTTCGCTTGAGGACAAGTAATAATTTTAAGTTGAGGGTGAGAATTTTGTGTGTTCTCAATGCGATGTTAGTTTGTTTTATATGTTTTTGTGTTATATTTGTCGAATTCAAGGGTTGACCTTGATTTTGGGAAAAAAGTATAGAAGTTGCTGATTTTGATGCAGTATGAAACCTTTACAGGTCGTAGTTTACGGGCCATGAAGTAGGTTTCCTGGACAATTCTAGTGAGGGGCTAATTTTTTACAGATGAGTCGTCGATTGATTTACTAGTCATAGAACATGGTTCATGCTCTGAGGATTAGCGATGAGGGACTTTCTGAAGATTCATTAGATGAAACCCCCCACGGGTCGTAACAAATTTTATAGTTCATAGAGGGGTATCGTAGACTTGAAGTCTAGTTTTCTAGCAGCATTGTACGAGACCTTGATTACAAACTGAGGAATGCAATATGGCTCGTAAACCTATTCATGAGGCATGCCGACCCAGCTATCCTATTATGTTTAGGTCTTATATTTTAAATATTATAAATAAGTTTTTGGTTATCATGAAATATATGCACCGTACACAGAGAACTTGAGAATTAGAGAAGAAAAATAGTGAGATAACGTTGGAGAGTTTTGAGAAATACTTGTACTTTGATCTGATCTTTAATCTTGTGATTCTCTTTGAAGTTGGATTTTTTTGTTTTTAATTCAATTGTGTAAGTGCTCTATTATATTATTCCAATTCATAAGTCTTGATAGTGAATTTTCCTCTTGCTGGGACCAAAGGATTTGGTGAACTTAATTTACCGTCCTGCATGCTACACACTAGAAAAGAATTAGGTTATCCGGTGATACTACGTTAGGGAATCATGGGGAACATAATATCCTAGTTTCTCTCCATATTAATTTAACTCCTGTGTTAGTTAGGTTTACTTTTCTATTGATTATTGCAAAACCCCCCTTGAGGAAGTAAGTTGGTTAATTACTCAAGTTGCATTAATTGAATTCTCTTAAGGCTACGTATTCCCTTGGGTTTGACCCTAACCTTGGTTAGGTTTTATTTCTTGACAACGATTGCTTTATCCTAAAAAAAGAGGTGTAACTTGGGCAACATTAATGACTCACGCTATAGGAGTAGGGACTTAGGAATTTCATCATCTCATCATCACATCATACATCAACATAACATAAGACATAAGCATAGCCTCCATAAGCATCAAACATAACAAGCTCGTACATAGATTTACATGAAGTCCAACAATTCCTCTAAGTCATAGATAGGATGGGGACCAAGATATGTCTCAGGCTCACCCTCAAAATAAAATACATAAAATAGACATAACATAAAGTAGGTGGATAGAAGGCGAGTCTTGTCCTTGACATAAAGGACTCACCACAAGCAAATTTTCACAAGTCCAATTTAGCCATGAAGAGGTGGATGAGGATACTCTTTGGTCACTATATGGTTAAGTCATGTACGCAAAAGTATGTGTAAGTACATTTGAATATACCAAGTATGCGGGCATGCAATCCATATGAACATAGGAACTTGCAATTCAAAGTTAGATGACAAGGGCATATATATATGTAAGAAAGTATATAGGAAAGAATGTCATAACAATATGCCTTAAATTCATGATGCATGAATGTCATAATACATAAACATAGTGGGGATGGGACCTCAATCAACATATAAGACCATGCGAGCTATTACATGGAGTTATGGTGTTCACTCTACACTGCAGAAAAGAGTGATTTACTTACCAAAGGTAGACCATACTCCTCCTTACAGGACCACCACCCATTTTGGAGAGGATTTTACAAGAACATAGTCATCCACAAAGGGGCATAAACATGAACCTATGTTTGGCACATAGTTATGAGAAGGAGACTTTATATAAGGACCCCTTGGGTCGAGCCCCTATCTCCAATCTCATCCGGTGCTAAGCCATCATCTGACAGGAATACATATACATATACATGCTTAAAATAGGAGCATAAGTTTTTTCAAATCATAATCATGCATACTTAGGCTTAAAAGCCGAAACATATTTCATAATCATACATACTTGGGCTTAAAAGCCAAATCATACTTAAATCTATGATTACATGCATAGGAATAGCTATTCATACTTGAAATGATAGTGTATACACACCCATAATTGCTTAAAGTCGTATCATAGACATTATGTGATCACATGTCATGTCATAACCATACTTGTCTTGAAATCATAATCAAAATCATAATTGGGTAATAACCCACATCATAAATCTCATGAAAATCCTTGTTCATGCATGCATATGTCATAGGGAATGAAGTAAAAGCATGGGTACTTGAAATTCATACTCAAAACATGATAATAAGATGAAATCATACTTAATCCACAAAGAAATTAATAATTGACACATACTTGAAATTATTCATGCATAAGTTCATAAATTAAAGGGACATGCATTCTTAATTCTCATGAGATCTATGTAAATCAACATAATAAGACTTCATTCATAACAAAATCATCAATTAAACTCAATTCATAACTTAATTTCATCAATTTGAAGCTAAATCATAAAACCCACTTGTAAATCATACTTAGAAATCATGAAATTGAAGAAATAGATTTTGGAGCTTTATGATTGGAAGGAATCATGAATAGATCCATACATACCTTGAAGAAATTGGAAGAATGAGATGAACTAGGCTTGAGATTGAAGCACTTTTGAATTCCCCAACTTGAATCTTCAAAACTTGACTTTAATAAAGTTTTAGGAACTTGAAGTTCTATAGTCTAAGTGCTTGAATTGAAAATGAAGTGTTTTGAATAAATGGGGCAGATTTAGGGGTCTTAAGATAGGCATAAAAGTCATAAAATACCTTCGAAATGAACTAACTTATCGTAGGGCCTTTAATGAAATAGAACAAAATAAAGTCGGACCCCTACACGATAGGCTTCATAGCTCATGAAGCATGTAATGAGATAGTTATTTCATATATATACAAATTGGCTAAAGGTCCCTCCACGGTCATCTTCACGGTCTGTGATGCTCTTCACGGATGGTAAGGGTGGCCATGGTGGTATCCTTAAGCAAAATAGTTCCCCAAGAGAAGGGCCCTACCCACTAGTTCTTTCATGGCCAGTGGTGAGGACCACGAGCTGTGAAAAGCTCCATCGAGGGACACTTACCTAAAACACAAGGAACAAGGTCAGGCATCCTAGGCATGACCGAAGGTCCACTTCAAGGCCACCTCCATGGCTCGTTGACCCTTCCATGACTCGTGGAGCTGCCCTTGAAGGGACATCTTGGTCAAAAATATTAGAAATCAAAATTTCAAGCATCACTATGGCTTTACATGCAATAATACTTTAGAATTATAAGTAGCATCATATAGTATTAGCTCATTAACTCGAAAGCCACTCAATTGAGAATTGTCCTTTCCCCTCGAGGGTCTATTATAAACACTATTAAGGGTTTTGTAACATGCTTACATCTTTGACAATATTTTTAACTTTCGTTATATACTCATAGGTCCTTATCATCAACACCATGTAGAAATCATTTTAAACTTATTAAGCTTACACAAGGACTTTAAAACCATATGATATAAGAATATAATGCAAGATCATGATAAAATTCATCAAGTTAAAACCATGATTAAATAGCCTACATCATTATCGAAAATCCTAGATAATGAAATCACAACATTCAAATTGATAACCATAGGAACTCATAGTACATCATTATATTGTAATATTTGAGTCAAAATAACTGAGAATATATCATTTAAACATCATTAAAATCTACTCACAGAACTCATAAACTTTTAAGAACTTAAAGAAAAGGTAAAGGGAATTATGGTTGGTCTTTACGGGTGAAAGGAACCCACAAATCAAGCTCACATACCTAGAGAAGACCATAAACAAAGGCGTAAAGATTTTGGAGAAGAAATCCCTTGAAAAACCCTAGCCCTTGCTTAGTCTTGGAAATTTCTTGTCTTAGAATAATTTGAGAAAATTTTGAAATGGGAGAATGGGAGTGAATGAGGGGCTTGGGGATGATAAAGGGGGTAGTTTTACGTCCCAAAATGACATAGTTTTAGGTTTAGCATACAAGGAAAGGAATGAAGTGCCATTCATTAAAACTACATAATCATGAACTATGACCCTGATTGTTGGTCCTAATACAATAGGGTTGCGTCTTATTCATTTTTTAATCTTCTAAAATAGTCTCTAAACGACAAATTATGACTCCAATCAATGACTCATAGATTGAAATATAGATCATAGAAATCTTTCATGGTTTCCCCTCACACTTAAAAATTTTCCAATCTTCTGGACCCTAAACCAAGAGATCAATCTACAGCTCGTAAATCCATCTACCACTCAACCTATTCATCATAGTTCTAGTTTCAGAAAACTAATTTTCCATCAACCTAAGGCCTCAATCTACGAACACATTCTATGGTCTGTAGTTCCATTTACTGATTGCAAAGGCCCCTCGTACATTTCTTCTACACATCATCAAATTCTTATTCAGCCTAGCCCCCATGTACGAGACTTATTTACAATACGTGTTTGAACCACGATCCATAAATAGGGCTCGTACTTTGGCCTGCAACAGTTTCAGTTCCATTTATTCTATATTTTTTTACTTTCTAACTTGTGGGTCTTTACAGTATCAGAATAGGGTGCTCTCATATTGTTTGTGAGAAAGAAGGATGGTTCACTTTGGATGTGTATAGATTATCTTCAATTAAACAAAGCCACCATAGAAAAATAAGAATCCAATTCTAAGGATTGATAATCTATCTGATCAACTTCAAGGTGCTAGCTACTTCTTCAAAATTGACCTCTATTTCGAGTATCACCAATTGAGGGTGAAGGAGTGTGACATTCCAAATATGGCATTAAGAACCCAGTATGGTCATTTTGAATTTTTGGTTATATCTTTTAGACTAACAAATATTCTCTCAACTTTCATGGACTTGATGAAAAGGGTCTTAAAATAGTATTTGGATATATTTGCAGTTGTTTTTATAAATGACATATTGGTCTATTCGTGGATGAGAAGGACTATGAGGATCACTTTCGGATTGCATTGTAAATCTTGAGAGATAAGAAACTCTTTGCTATGTTTGACAAATGTGAATTTTTGTTGAGCGAAGTGGCTTTTCTTGGTCACATTATTTTGGGTAATGGTATCAACATGGACCCAAAAGAGATGAAGGTAGTAAAGAAATGTCCTAGACCCTTGACTCCTTCCAACATTAGCAGTTTTTGGGTTTGGTCAGATACCATAGAAGATTTGTTGAAAGATTCTCTTCTATTACTTCACATTTGACTAAGTTAATCCAAAATTAGGTGAAATTCCAATGGTCTGATGAATGTGAAAAAAGTTTTCAAACGTCGAAAGATTGTCTTACATCAACCCCTATTTTGACATTGCCTGTAGGTTCGAATGAATTTATGGTTTATTTTGATGCCTCACGTGTAAGGTTGGGTTGTGTTTTGATATAACATGGGAAGTTCATTACCTATTCCTCAATGTAATTAAAGGTTGTTGAGAAAAACTACCCAACTCATCATCTTGAGCTATCGGTCGCAATATTTGCATTAAAGATTTGGCGCCCTTATATCTATGAGGTGTATGTTGACATATTTACCAACCGTAAGAGTTCGGAAGATGTGTTTATCCAAAAAGACTTGAATCTAAGGCAAAGAAGGTGGTTGGAACTTCTCAAGGATTATGACATAAGTGCGATGTATCATTTGGGCAAGGCAAATATTATGAATAATGCACTTAGTAGATTATCTACTGGCAGCATTGTACATGTTGAGGGTTGAAAGAAGGAGTTAGCCAAAGAGGTACACCACTTGGCCCGTTTGGGTGTGAGATTAAGAGGTTTTAACAATAGTCGTGTGCTTTGATGTGCTATCAAAATATAATACTTTTAATGCTTAAAACATAGAAGTTTGTGTGTTCTCAAAGTGATCTTAGTAGGTTTGATGTGTTTTATGTTTGTTTTTTAGGATTATAGGATTTAGCAAGATTTTGGGCTAAGTGTTGTAGTTGCTGTAGTTTTGATGATGTACGAAGCCCTCTATGGGCCATGAAAGTTTCCACGAGCCATAGAGTTATGTCGTAGTGGAGATCCAGTGAAAGGCCAATTTTCTAAAGTTACATCTACAAGTTTTCAGATGAGCCATAGAAATATCTATGAGACGTGAATGAGGTTTCATACCCTTAGGATCAAAAGTTGGGATTTTTTTAAAAGTCATCAGACGAAATCCTATACGGGTCGTAAGTCTGAATACGGCCTATAGAAAAGTCTTGTAAAAGCTGTGCCTATTTTTGAAGAATGAAGATAATGAAGCCCCGTACTGCCCGTAACCCTACTGTATTGCCTGCCAAATTCAGTTTTTCTATTTTATTTTGGACTTGTATTTCAGTTATTGTAATTAGTTTTTTAGTTTATTTTGGTAGAGAATGAAGGAGAACGACCAGAAACCTTGAGAGAAGTGCATAGAAACACTTGGAACACAACTTTGTGATTTTAATCATTGAGATAAGTGCTTAGAAACACTTGGAACACAACTTTGTGATTTTAATCATTGAGAAAAGTGCTTAGAAACACTTGGAACACAGCTTTGTGATTTTAATCATTACTTTGTGATTTTTTGTGAAGATTTTGGGATTTCTTGTTCTTAAATTCATCTTTGAAAGTGCTTAATTATGTTATTTTATATCATATTTCTTTCATCTATAATGATTATGTATAGCTAAATCCACAACTAGGGTTGTGGGAACCATAAAGAACTAACAACGTAAAACCAGATAATTTGTGATTCTTGAAAAATATGCATACATGTATTACTTAATTCTCTTCATTTTGATTGCTTTTTAATGGTGGCCAACGTTAGAACTCATCTAGTTGTTACTGACTGGATCAAGGTAGTAATAAATTGAAAAAGAGATTAATTAATAGTATTCATTCAATTTCTTCTCATCTAATCAACCAAACTGAATCAAGGAGAGGTTGTACCGGGACAATAGGTAAGGGTTAGTAATATCACACTACGAGGATAGATCAAATTATGTAGTAAAATTTACCTCTCGCTTGGATCAAAGAATTTGGTAAACTTAATTTACCAGTTCTGCATGCAACACACTAGAACAGATTACAATTATCTAGTACTACCAAGTTCGGGAATCATAGGGAACACAAGACCCTAGTTACTCTTCTCACGGTTTTACAACACTAGTTCTAGTTTAGGATTACTTTTTGCAAATTACAAACCCCCTTCCCTTTTAGGAGATAAGTAGGTTAATTAACTCGAATTGCTTGAAGTTACTCTGACTCTACCATATTTTCTGCGGGTTCAAATCTAACCATGGTTAGGTTATGTATCTTAACAATGACCACTTTAACCTTCAAAAAGGAGGTGTAGCTTGGGCGACATCATGCTTATGCAAAATTAGGCCAAATTGTCTCTATTAGCAGAAGTTAAAGCAAAGAAAGACATGGACCCTACTTTGGTTGAATTGAAAAGGTTGGTGATTGATAAGAAGATTGAGGTTTTCTCCTAAGGGGGATATGAAGTACTTCGTTACCAAGGGCGGTTATGTGTTCCAAATGATGACGGCCTAAGGGAGAAGATACTAAATGAAGCCTATGATTCTCAATATTCTATTCATCTGAATCTACCAAAATAAATAGAGATTTGAGAGAAGTGTATTGGAGGTATGAAGAAATACATAGCAAGGTGTGTGGAAAAATGCTTAAATTGCCAATAAGTGAAATTTGAGCACGAAAAGACAGGTGGTTTATCCCAAGATATTGAGATTCCCATTAGGAAATGGGAGGAATTGGGATTCCCGCTTGGAAGTGGGAGGAGATGAACATGGACTTCATCATGAGTATGCCTAGGACTCGGAAGCAATATGACTCAATTTAGGTGATAGTGGATAGAATGATGAAATCAACCCATTTCTTGCTAGTTGTAATACTCCTCAAGTTGTAAGGTCGAATCAAGGCTAGAAATTTCATTTTCGGAAGAAAGGTTGCAAGTATTCAAACTTTGTAAAGATGAAACAAGGTTGGATATGATTTTTTCAAGGATTTCTCTTGGCCAGGGTACATTCCAAGGATCTCTTCACGAGGCATCGAAGGCACCACTGGCCATGAGAGAGCTTGTAGAGGCTGCATTAGCATGAAAAGTGGATGCCCAGTTGAAAGAGCATACCATGAGCCACTTCAAGGGCCATGGTGCACACCATGCCACGTGAAGGGCTCCATGATGAGTCCTTTTGACTTGAACCATTGTCCCATCCACTCCACGGAAGACACCACGAGCCATAGTGCACTTTACAGCTTGTGAAGTACACCATGGTAGTGTTTCAAATAGTTTTGCATGCTAATTTAAAGAGGGTAAGTTGGTCCTTTTCGAGTTCCTAAGCCTCTATATGAGTGCATTAACTCCCTTGGCCTCTAAAATCAGTTCCTAAGCTATTCATAACACTTGATCACACACTCACTCAAGACGCTTTTGGAATCCTCCTTTCAAGTTCTACTCAAAGGATTTCCATGGAACCTTCAAGCTCAAACTAAATTCACTTTCAAGCCGTCAACCCAAGCTTATGTACCTGGTTTAGGGTCATTATGGATCTCTTACATCAAGCCAAGTCCAAAGAAATTCCATCGGCTAAATTTTCCATATGAACAGGTATAAGAGTCAACTTCAAATGATCATATCTCCTTGTACAAAAATAATTAGGTATCCCATGACCTACCAAATAAAATCTCTTTATCCCATGACCTACCAAATTAAATCTCTTTGAATTATCTTTCCAAAGCATCTAATTTTACCTAATTTCAGTTCAAAGCAAGAAGTTATGCATATTTTAGTAAAATATGTCCGCAGGATTTTTCTAAGGGTGCACACCATGGAACCCACCACGGAACCCACCACGGTCCATGTTGCGCACAAAGGCCCATGGAGGTGGTTCCTGAAAAGCACCTGCACCATTTTTCTAGTGCATTTCCAAAAGTTTATGGGGGTTTTTTCCCTCCTTCGTAACACTCTTGGGCACGTTTTAAGACTAGTATACTCCCCTAAATCAATTTCTATGCTTTACTAACCCTCCCATTTAAGTATAATACTTACTCCCTCAAAATCTAAGTCCTAAAACACTTTTCAAGTCTCATATTTGAAGATTTAAGCTAAGGTTTCAAGGGTTTTCTCAAGCTCAAGCCTATCTTATCTTAATATCTCTAATTCAAGCAAAGTATGTGTGGTTTCATCCATAATTTTCTTCCAATCATGAAGCCCCAAAATCTATTTCTTCAGTTTCATGATTTCTAAGTATGGTTTGCAAGTATGTTCTGTAATTTAGCTTCAAATTGATGAAATTAAGTTATGAGTTAATTTCAATTGATGATTTTAACATGATTTAAGTCTTATTATGTCAATTTACATGGATTTTATAAGAATTGAATATGCATATCCCTTTTTATGATGAATTTGTGTATGGGTAATTTCAAGTGTGTCTTGATTGTTGATTTCTTTATTGTTTAAGTGTGATTTCATCTTATTAACATGCTTTGAGTATGAATTTCAAGTACCCAAGTTATTCCTTCATTCCTCACGACATAAGCATGCATGAACAAGATTTTCATGAGATTTATGATGTGGATTTTTACCCAATCATGATTATCACTATGACTATCATTTCAAGGCAAGTTTGGTTAGGACATGAAATATGATCACATAATGTCTATGATATGGCTTTAAGCCCCACGGGTGTGTATACACCAATAGATACAAGTATGAATAAGATATTCCTATGTATTAAAGTATGAAATGAAGTATGATTTGGCCTTTTAGCCCAAGCATGTATGGTTATTGTTTGATTTGGCTTTTAAGCCCAAGTATGAATGATTATGAAGTATGATTTGGCTCCCGAGCCCAAGTATCACAATTATGAGTTGCAAAGATTTGCACTCATATTTCAAGTGTAATGACCCCCAGTTTAGGAGCCTTGAGTGCAGAAAAGTTGGACAGAAAATAACCTAAAGTCAAGTTCATGAGGGTGACTTATGGATCGTAGGTGGAGATACGGCCCGTAGGTTCAACCCTTACACATGAACTTCAGGAAAGGAAAAAAATTCCAAGTGTGGGGTAACCCACGAACCCATTGACAGCCCATAGGAAGGACTGATCACGCCCACACTACACCTTCCAATCAAGGTATAAGTGGTCGTTGTTCAAATATAAAACTAAAAATGGTTAGGGTCGATACTATGAGAAATAAGGTCTAGACTTGGAATAATTAGAAGCAATTAGAATGAACTAATCAGCTTATTTCCCAAAGAGGGGGTTTTTGATAAACATCAATATTAAACCTAAACTAATATCAAATAGCCAAGTGCAATTATTGTAAATTCAGTGAAAGAAGTAAATAGAGTATTGTGTTCCCCATGGATTCCTAACTGATCAGCATAACCAAATAATCATAACATTTTCTAGTGTGTAGCATACAAAAATGGTAAGTTATGTTCACCAAGCTCTTTGATCCAGGCGCTAGGAGAACTTCACCATGTGACTTGATCTATCTACGAGTGTTTACCTTGTCCCAATATAATTTTTTATTGATCCATTCAGGTTGATTAGACGAGTGTAATCACGTCGAATCCTATTATTTTATCTCTTTTTCCATTCATTACCCCCTTGATCCAGTAGGTAAGAATTAAGCGACTTCTAACATTTGCAATTGTTAAAAGACATTTAAAACGAAGAGATAAATAACACATACATGCACACTTTCCAAGAATTATGAATTATCTAACTTTTACGTCATTAGTTCTTCATGGTTCCCAAAATCCTAGTTGTGGATATAGCTACGCATGTTTGTTGTGGATGAAAAAATTATGTTATGGATTTGCATAATTAAATATTAACAACGATGAATTGATGAACACAAAATTTAAATTCTTCACGAAAATCACAAGATTTTAATACAAAGATAATGTCAAAAGTAGTTCACAAGAAATCTCTAAGAACAAAGTAGTAATCTCAAGTATCAAGTTCTTGACATTCTAACTGCTCTCTATATCGAAAAAAATCTAAAAAAAAAACTATTTATAATAAAAGGAAACCAAATCCTAAATGAAATAAGAAAACTGGAATCGGAAACTTTGGTGAACGTAGTTACGGGCCATAGATGGAATCACGGCCCATGACTGGGCTTCATAGACTTCACTCCTCAAAATATGTCTTTAATATATGAACCCTTCCTACGAACCATCTTCTGATTTATAGCTCGTAAGAGGTTTCATCATGTATCCCTTTAATAATTCTTCAAAATCTTTGATCCTCAGGCACGAACTGATGTACGGGCCCGTCAAGTGAACTACGACCCGTCTGGTAACACATAACTTTAACTTTTGAAAATTGGCCTTTCATTGGATCTAACCCACGAAACTCATCTATAGCTCATGGAATGAACCACGGGCCATAGAAGGCCTCATGAATTTGAAAAAACTTGCAATCTGTACAACTTAGCCCAAAAATATCCCGACTCTTGAAATCTTGCAAAATCAATCGAAAAACACATCAAACCTACTAACATTGCTTCGAGAACACACAAAATTCTAAGTTTAAAGCATTAAAAATGTCGTATTTTGATGGCACATCAACACCCTCAACTTAAAATTGTTGCTTGTCTCAAGCGATGGATTCAAGCTAGATAGCCAAAAGTCAACAATGTAATTCAAGTGCCCTCACAAAAAGAAGTCTCATATCTCACTCAGAATGGTATGTTTAAATTTATTACTCGACTGACAAAAACACTCGCACTCACAATTGATATTCTAATACTGTGTAGAATACCATAGGTTTTCCTCTATACTCATGACCATGAAATTTGACTAGTTGCAGGATCACTATAGTTAGCTGGTAACATAAGCTTAGAGGCTTTGGCATGATATTTTTGAAACATAGTGACTAATCTCCATCCTTGACTCTATGTTATTTTACACTTTTGCCCTACTAACACTGGTATTTTCAACTCATAGATCCCCTTTTCATATTTCAAATACTTTCGGGTGCTTTATTCTTATTTTCAACATTGCTTTTTATTTTTCTCAATTCTTTTTCTTTTCAGCTCACCCTTGGCATCTATTTATTTTTCTCACATCCTTATCATATTTTTCCTTTTTTTTATTGCATCATCACGCTTCCTTCCCTATTTGGTGTGATTTCCTTACAACAGCTACCCTCAACTTAGGCTTTTGGCCTAAGTTGAGGTGCACAATATCCAACCTATGAACCAATGCCACTTTTGGTAGCCACCTTCAACTTAGGCTTTTAGCCTGAGTCGAGGTGCACATTATTAAAAGAGGGACCAGGGCTAATTTGAATATTACATAGTCAAAAAGCTTCGGTTACTTAGGTATCTACAAAGAAAAAGATACATGTAAGGCTCAAACATTAGGACCAAGGGATACATAAAGCATTTTGTTATTTATTTTTAGTCTAACGTGGACTAATATGAATAACGACCTATGATCCTTTCCTAACCAACTAACCTATAGTCTCAATCAAAGTAACAGGGCAAGTTCTAAATTGAAACATATTATAAAAATCATGCAATTGCGCTCACACGCACTTGGAACTGAATACATTGTCAAAACAAACTCTCAGATCATGCTTTTTATCACAATTAAGCTTTTACTTGTCAGAACAAACACTGTCAATCACTAATTTAACATGATTGCCATCACAACTACTTAACAGCACATCATCGATCATAAAAATAAGTGGGTATCATTTTTCAACAAAACTAACGTATGTCACAGATATCAGTACAATATACTACTAGTACTACTTACAAGTCCTAAACATGTCAGGTCAATAGAAAATAAATGTCCTTAGGGAAAGAACACGGGCAAGAAAACCCTGCGGACTCAAAAATTAGGATAGATATAGACCTTGGTTATACAGACTTAGCTAAGGCCTATAATTATCCACACCTATCGAATAATATTTGCATTATCCTCAATGCAACAAAATAAACCAAAAGCGAAGCATAGGGGTCAAAAGGGACATACCTGGGTGCCTAAGTGTCAATCTCTATCTATGCATCGCCACCCTCAACCTACTGAGTGATCTTCTCAATTGTGGCTACATGTATAGAGAGTCCAACACCCTTGACTAGATCTTGCTCGTGTGTAAGCCTAATAATCTCATCCTAAATCAAGGCTCGTCTAGCGGCCTCAAACTGCTCGCTCTCCATCTACGCAGCATCTAGTCCTATAGCCTCAGAATCATCATCATCATCACGGAGCCTCTTCCTAAAAGCACGGACTAGCGGCTCATCAGCGAATAAATCAACAATCTCTGTACCAACGAAGGGCATAGGAATAACTAGAGGTGTTGAAGATGTTGTTCTCATATCTGTGCGAAGCTGTTAGATCTCCGCTCAGATGGTTATTATGTCAGGAGTTTGAGCTGCACTGAGGCGGTCCTCTACGGGCCTCTCAAATGCATCTACATAGCCGTGAAACCATGTTAACCTCTCCTTAAAAACGGTCTTCATGAGCTCCACAGACTCTGTAATAGGAAAAAAGCATAAATTGACTCCTTATTTTAAAAAATCGGTTACATGCTCACACTATTTTGGCGACCTATTACACACCTATTTTTATTGAGTAATGTTGTTATCACCCTCAAAACTAATGTGAAAATAAAATTAAATGCAAAATAAAAGATGCGATTTGGTAAGAAAATAAAGTCAAAAAATATTTTTTCCCACCCCTAACCCCCCCTCTCTTGCTTTATGCTCTTCTTCTCCTTCACACAGTCCTATTTTTCTTCTCCTTCACTTTTCTTATCACAGACATACTTCTTGCTAGGGTTTATGAAAAATATTATGGTAATTTGAGAAAAACAAAAGACAAAAATAAAGGGTAGAACCTATAGCAAAAATTGGTGAAGTTGTTCAATCTATGATGTTCGCCACTCAAAAACTTTCCGATGATATATCTAACATCTAAAATTAATCAATTTTACCATTTTCACCATCAAATTCATTAAGTCAAATATGAATTACTCAATTTATTTCTATTTTTTATTGCTCGAGACCACATAAAATAAGCAAATTCTCATGTCTTTCAAATTTTTTTCATAAAGAACTTGTTGGGTTTTGCAAGAAATTTAAATTTTGATGCATTTTTGTAGATATTTGTTATCTCTCTTAAAAGTTATTTAGATTTTTCTCAAAATTATTGATAGTAAATCGAGCACTAAATTATTTAATAGGTGTAGGGCAGTAAAATTAGTGATCAAGTATGATGATTTTTTGTGGTGGTAATGACCTTTGATATTTGATGGTGGATGTGATGCAATTGGCTATTGATGGTATTGTTAATGGTGGTGAGCTTGATGGTATTTATAAAAGAAAAATAAATTGAACAAAGTTATTGTTATGTAGGTGGATGTTTCACCATATATTGCTACAAAGAGGAAAGACAGATATGAAATTCCAAGTCAATGGAGCAATATGTAGCACTTAACTCATTACTACTGTAGCACTATATAACAATAGGCACCTACTTAGTATAAATACATATGTTCTCAAAACTTGTTGATAGAGAGAAAACGGATATATACGGAAGAAAAGAAATAATATTTTGTCTCTCAGCTTTATCCTAGCTTTCTCCTTGTTCAAATAAATTTTATTTCTTACCCTCTTGATTAATTTAGTTGCTCTTACTATAATAATAATAGACACCTACTTAGTATAAATACATATGTTCTCAAAACTTGTTGATAGAAAGAAAATGGATATATATATATATATATACAGAAGAAAAGAAACAATATTTTGTCTCTCATCTTTCTCCTAGCTTTCTCCTCTGTTTAAATAAATTTCATTTTTTACGCTCTTAAAATAAATTTCATAACACGCTATCAACACGAGACTCAGTTCCTTTCAGATATTCTTAGCAGGTAATAAAAAGGTAAAAATTTCATTTTATTAAATGACTAATATTTTAAAAGTTGAATTTGTTGTCCTTAATATTTCTGGATCAAATTATTCATCATGGACACTAGATGCTGAACTGCATTTAGAATAAATGGATCTGGCAGACACCACTAAATATGATAATAAATCATCTAGTCAAATCGTGCCAAAGCTTTGATTTTTCTCCGCCGACATCTTGACGAGGGATTAAAATTACAATATCTAACAATAAAAGATCCCTTAAAATTATTGAAGAATCTAAAAGAAAGATATGACCACCTGAAGTTGGTCATCCTTCCATAAGCACGTCACAATTGGTTAAATCTAAGATTATTAGATTTTAAAAATATAACTAAGTATAATTCATCAATGTTTAGAATTATATCACAGTTGAATTTATGCAAAGAGAAATAACTGAAGAGGATAAGCTCAAAAAAATCTACTCCACATTTTCACCTACGAATATGCTCTTACAGTAGTAATATTGTGGAATGGAATTACAAAATATTCTGAATTACTTTCTCACCTTCTTATTGCTGAAAGACATAATGAATTGCTAATGAAAAATCATGATAGTCAGCCCGTTGGTTCTTCGCCACTTGCTGAAGTGAACCAGGCAAATTATAACTAACGAAAAAGAGATCACGGCCCCAGTCGTAGTAGTGATCGTAGCCGTGGTCAAAGAAAAAATTATGATAGTCATCTCGCACCGTGGCATGACCAACAATTTAAAAGGAATGAAGAAAAGTCAGAAGCTTTTTCAAAGAAAAATTCAGAAAGCGTATGTCACAGATGTGGAGGCAAGGGGCACTGGTTAAGAACATGTCGGTCATCAAAACGCCTTGTTCATCTATATCGGGCATCATTAAAAAGAGGCAAAAATTCAGGGACAAACTTTTTGTCTGAAGATAATGTGGAACCTATGCATCTAGATGTAGCGGACAACTTCAATTTCCCAGAAGGAAATTTAAATATTGATGAAAATATGAAGATTGATAAGTTTGATAATATTTAAAATAATTTTCTTTATTTGTGTGTGTGTGTTTATATTTTTATAATCCATGTAAATGAATAAAATTGTATTGTGTCTTTCTTATTATTACATTTTATTTATGCAATATTGTTCATTAATTTGCATGAGGTCTAAATAAATATTTACTTTATTATTTTTCTTTTTGAAGAATGGATATGCCTCAAATTTTATTTTGATCAATAATCAACCGCGAAGGTATTTGAGTAATTGACAGTGGAACAACTCATGCAATTTTCACGGACGAGAAATATTTTTCTACTTAGAAGAAAAGCAAATGTTACTACAATAGTTGGTAGTGCAAAAATAATTGAAGGCTCTAAAAGAGCTACTATATTTTTGCCTAAGGGGACAAAAATTATTATAGAAGTTACATTGTTCTCTTTTGAATTCCTAAGAAATCTGCTAAGTTTTAAAGATATCCATAGAAATAGATATCATGTTGGGACACTAAATGAAATAAATATTGAATACCTTGGTATAACCAAGAGTGTTTCAGACTAAAAATATATTTTGAAAAAATTATCAACTTTATCATCTGGCCTATGTTATGCAGAAATTAGTGCAATTTGAAGCATATCCGATCGT
>DF362077.1:19789-31541 GCA_000787875.1 Solanum virginianum
GACAGTCTGGATCAATAATGATGAGATAAATTCTTGAAAATTCAACTGGTCATCCATTAAAGAACCTGAAGATTCTTATGAATGATGAATTTTCATGTGTTGCTTGTTATCAAGGCAAATTAATTGTCAGATCATCGACCCTGAAGGTTGGCATTGAATCTCCGAGATTTTTGAAGCGTATACATGGGGACATATATGGACCTATTCATCCACCTAGTGGGGTGTTTAGATACTTTATAATCCTAAAGATGCATCATCAAGGTGGTCTCACGTGTGCCTATTATCATCTCGCAACCTAGTATTTGAAAGGCTACTGACATAAATAATAAGATTAAGGGCGCAATTCCCAGATTATCCAATTAAATCTATTCGTCTAGATAATGCTGGAGAATTTACATCCCAAGCTTTTAATGACTACTGCATATCAATCGGGATCAAAATTGAACATCTGGTAGCTCATGTTCATACTCAAAATAGCCTTCTAAAGTCATTTATTAAGCGCCTATAATTGATAGCTAGACCACTGCTTATGAAATCAAGATTACCCATTACCGTGTGGGGTCATGCTATCTTACATGCAATAACACTTGTATGTCTCAGATCGACTAATTATAATAAATATTCTCCATCCCAATTAGTATTTGGTCATGAAATCAAAGATAGCTCATCTATTAACTTTTGGTTGTGAGATATACGTGCCTGTAGCACCACCGCAACATACTAAGAGAGGCCCTCAATGAAGGTTAGGTATACATGTTGGGTTTGACTCACCCTCTATAATTCTCTACCTCGAACTGCTAACTAAAGATTTATTTACATCTAGATTTTTAGATTATCGATTTGATGAAATAATTTTTCCGCAATTAGGGGGAGAGAAAAAGGAACCCAAAGGAGAAATTGGAGAAATTGAGTGAAAAGTCTCATCACTATTTCATTTTGATCCACGTACATGCATATGTGAATAGAAGGTCTAGAAGATCATCCACTTACAGAAAATAGTGAACCAAATGCCAGATGCATTTATTGATTTGAAACGGATAACTGAGTCACATATCCCTACAGTGAATGTGCCTACCTGGATTGATATCCCAAAGGGATCATCTGCTAGTATCATAGCTTCTGAATCCCAAATACACCTAAAACATGGTAGATCATTGGGGTCAAAGGATAAAAATCCTAAATAGAGAAGTGTACGGAATAATAAAGATGATACTACAAAAGAACTTTCTCAAATGAATGACGAACTTTCTATAAGTTTTACCAATGACGAGATCAATTTAGAATGATAAAAAATTACAGTAGATAATATTTTTGCATATAATGTTGCACTTAACCTCATGCAAGATAGTGAAAGTCTTGAGCCTAATTCTGCCGAAGAATGTCGATGCGGAGATGATTGGCATGAATGAAGAAAGACAATCTAATCAGAATTAGACTTACTTGTTAAACGTGGAATTTTTGTACCTATAGTCCAAACCCCTAATGGTGTGAAATCAGTTGGCTATAAATAGATTTTTGTGCGGAAGTGAAATAAGAGAAATAAAATTGTAAGGTATAAAGCACGCCTTATTGCACAAGGATTCTCTTAAAAATCCAGTGTCAACTATGAAGAAACATATTCATCTATTATGAATGGAATAACTTTTTGATATCTCATCAGTTTAGCTGTACATGAAAATCTTGAAATACATCTAATGGATGTAGTTATAGCTTACCTTTATGGTTCACTTGACAGTAAAATTTACATAAAAATCTCATAATGATTTAAATTGCCTGAAACATGTCATATTTCTTGGGAAATGTTCTGAAATTTACATGAAAATTCTAAAAGGATTTAAATCGCTTGAAGCGTGTACTAAGTATCAAGAAATATTCTCAGTCAAATTTCAAAGATCATTATATGGTCTGAAACAATCAGGCATATGTGGTATAATCGCCTTAGTGAGTACTTGATAAATAAAGAATATATAAATGATGTTATTTGTCCATGTGTTTTCGTTAAGAAAATGAGATTATAATTTGTAATACTCATTATTTATGTTGATGACATAAATCTTGTTAGAACTCCTGAAGAAGTCCAAAGGCAATTGAATATTTAAAGAAAAAATTTGAGATGAAAGATCTTGGAAAGATAAAACTTTGTCTAGATATGTAAATTGAACATAAGCAGACGAGATTTTTGTTCATCAATCTGCCTATATTGAGAAAATCTTAAAGCCATTCTATATGGACAAAGCACATCCATTAAGTACTCCAATGGTTATTAGATCACTTGAAGTGAATAAAGATTCATTCCATCCCCCAGAAGAGAATGAAGAACTTCTTGGTCCTGAAATACCATACCTCGGTGCTATTGGAGCACTTATGTATCTTGGTAACTCAACCAGACCTGATATAATATTTTCTGTTAATTTTCTAGCAAGGTATATTTCTTTTCCAACGCGAAGGCATTGAAATGGTGTCAAACATATTTTGCGATACCTAAAAGGAACAATTGATATGAGTTTATTTTATACTAACAAAGGTTGTGCAAACCTTGTTGGTTATGCAGATGCAGGTTATTTATCATATCCACATAAAGCCCGATCTCAAACAGGCTATCTCTTTACATATGGAGGAACTGCAATATCATGGCGATGTACAAAGCAGCCCATCGTTGCTACTTCTTCAAATCATGCTGAAATAATAGCAATTCATGAAGCAAATGGAGAATGTGTAGATCTACAAAGCAATTCGTTGTTGCTACTTCTTCAAATCATGCTGAAATAATAGTGATTCATGCAGCAAGTAGAGAATATGTGTGGTTGAGATCGATGATACATTCCATTAAAGAAAAATGTGGACTGAAAAACGTTGTCAAAGTACCCACGGTCATATTTGAAGACAATGACACGTGCATAGCTTAATTGAAAGGTGACTTCATAAAATGAGACAGAATGAAACACATTTCATCAAAATTATTCTTCACATGTGATCTTCAGAAGAAAGGTGATATTGATGTACAACAAATTCATTCAAGTGATAATCTTGCAGATTTATTCACTAAGGTATTGCCAACGTCAACATTTGAGAAGCTAAGATATAAGATTGGAATGCACCGTCTCCAAAGTATCAAATGAAGTCTTCATCAGGGGGAGTAAAATATGCGTTGTACTCTTTTTTCCTTAACCAAGGTTTTATCCCACTAGATTTTCCTGGTAAGGCTTTTAATGAGGCAACACTCAAAGCGTATTATCAGATGTATGCTATTATGAGACACATTATCTATGAACATCCAAGGGGGAGTGTTATGTAGGTGGATGTTCCACCATATATTGCTACAAAGAGGAAAGACATATATGGAATTCCAATTCAGTAGAGCAATATATAACACTTAACCCATTACTACTATAGCGCTATATAATAGTAGACACCTACTTAGTATAAATACATATGTTTTCAAAACTTGTTAATAGAGAGAAAATGAACATACATGGAAGAAAAGAAACAATATTTTGTCTCTCAACTTTCTCCTAGCTTTCTCCTCTGTTCAAATAAATTTCATTTCTTACCCTCTTAATTAATTTAGTTGCTCTCAGTCTCCTTATAATAAATAAATTTCATAATAATTATTTGATTTTGTTAATTTTTGTATCGACAATGAAGGAAGAAAAAGATGGCCTTTGCTACTGATAAGATTAGGAATGAGACCATTCGGGAGAAGCTAGAGGTGACTCCTGTTACTGATAAGATGAGGGAAGAGAGAGTGCGATGGTTTGGACATGTGTAGAGAAGGAGTACTGATGCTCCTGTTAGGAGGTGCGAGAGGTTAATTTTGGGAGCTACACGGAGGAGTAAAGGTAGACCGAAGAAGTATTGGAGGGAGGTGATTAGATAAAATATGGCGATACTGGATCTCACCGAGGACATGACATTAGATAGAAAGGAATGAAAGTCGCGAATTAGAGTAGCAGGCTAATTGGTTGGTAGGGTCAGGTGGAGTAGTAGAGTAGCAGGAGTAGTCGTGTTTTATATAATGTGTGTGATTGATTATCTGTCATATGTGTGTTAATTTTGTCATATTTACATATTGTTATGTGTTTTTCGTTATTAGTCATCCTTTCTATTCACTTTTCTTTCCTTTCCTTTTTGTCATATCTAGTTTATTCTGCTTATGAGTTTTTGAGATGAGGGTTCCCCATGAAACAACCTCTGTACTTCTATGAGGTAGTGGTAAGGTCTGTGTATATTCTACCCTCCCTAAACCCCACTTGTGTAATTCCATTGGGTATGTTGTTGTTGTAAAACATTTGAACTATGTAATGCATTAATAAGACATTTACTAGAGCACCGTAGTGATTTGGAAAGTTGAATATTTATGTAAAATTTAAAATAAAATTTTCAATTGTGTAATATTTATTTAATTATATTTCGTTAATAATTTCACTTTTATTTTTATTATATATTATTACATATAATATGTAATATTTGTTAGCAATTTATATTATTTAAAAAATGGTGTAAAATAATTTTATTTTAAACGATTATAAAAGAAAACAATATGAAAATTATATATAGTGAATATTTTGAAAAGAATTTTATTTCATGATATAAGAAAATATAAATGAAATAAATAAATAATAATGAAGAAAAAAAGAAAAAAATTTTCTGTTAAATATAAAATTTGGTGGAGTTGGTTTACATTAAAAATAGTAAAATTTGATATTCAAATTGACCCCTAAAAATAATGTATAAGAGTGTAAAGTTGGTTTACATTAAAAATAGTAAAATTTGATATTCAAATTGACCCCTAAAAATAATGTATAAGAGTGTAAAGTTGGTTTACATTAAAAATAGTAAAATTTGATATTCAAATTGACCCCTAAAAATAATGTATAAGAGTGTAAAGTTGGTTTACATTAAAAATAGTAAAATTTGATATTCAAATTGACCCCTAAAAATAATGTATAAGAGTGTAAAATTTGATGTATGAGTTAGAAGATGCCAAATATATACAATTCTTACGTCTCCTTTCTATAAAGTTGGGAAAAAGAAATTAATGTATGTATGTATGAGTTAGGAGACGCCTAATATACACAAAAAAATTCCCATTATCTTATATCTCCTTTCTTTAAAGTTGGAAAAAAAAAAATTGTCAGACTCAAGTCTCCGAACACCTCTACTCTACATATCCTGAATAAATAAAGGGATAGGTAGGCTGTATTTTCTCAAGAACTACCCACCAGTTTTTGTGATTTGATATTGATTGAAGAAAGAAACGGAAATGAGTGGTGGTGGAGAAGGGTCCACATTGGAATTTACACCTACTTGGGTGGTTGCCGCCGTCTGCACCGTCATCGTTGCCATTTCTCTAGCCGCTGAGCGACTCATCCATTTTACTGGAAAGGTATCTCAAACTGCTTTTTTAACTCTCTCTTTGGGTTTTACACTTATTTTGAATTTTCTTTGAAACGTGTGCAGTATCTGAAGAAGAAGAATCAGAAGCCTTTATATGAAGCGCTACAGAAAGTTAAAGAAGGTTCCAGGATCTGCCTAACTTTTTTTTTGTATTAATCAAAAAGAAGCTGCAAACGGGAAAGTGCATACTTCTGGAAATGATCTGCCTGACTGTTATTTGTCATACTGTTTAAATTTGAATTACGAGAGTTCCGCCTCGGAATATTTTTAAAAATCCCACTTTGTTTTTGTGGTTTAGTATGTTACTATTGTAATTATCAATTGATATTAGTGTTTTCTCCAGTGCTATATTTTGATCGAATATGAAGTTGCATTTTTTTGAATTGATTGGTGAATGCAGAGTTGATGCTTTTGGGGTTTATATCCCTGTTACTGACGGTTCTTCAAGGTAGCATAGTCAAGATTTGTGTGCCTGAAGATTTCGTCATGCACTTACTTCCGTGTTCATTATCGGAGGCTCCTTCTCATGCTAGTCCTGAATCAGAACATCATCGGCGCCTCTTAGCTGAAGAAGCAGCTGTTGCTGGCTATTGTAGTGCAAAAGTAATCAATTCATTTTTGCAGATCAACTCTTTCCTAGTGTAGTTGCATTTACTTTTTGACATCTTTCTTCTTAGGTCCATATTCCACAATAAAGACAAAAGTGTTAGTCCTACCCATATCTTGTGAAAGGCTTCTGTGACTTTGGCATGTCTATGAGCCTGCCAAAATAGTGGCAAACTATACACGAGGTTGTGGTCCTGTTTGTTAAACTGGTCCCAGTAGTTCTAGTTTCTACTGTAACATGTGTGCTTTCATGAAAGGAAGGTAGAGTGGTGCTTCTATTTGGCGAGACTAGATAAAAAGAAGAATACTGCATTGTTGTTTTATGGTTTTGAAATTTGTTCATCTTTCTTACAATGAGCCATTGTTTGAGTTCCTTTTTTATCAAACACGGAAAAATGAAAAACCAAAATTGAGGTATGATTTGTCTTTCCTTTTTAGTAAGAGACAATGTGAAAAATATTATGCAGACATTTACTTGAATTATTTTCTTAAATTTCCTGATTTGTAAGTTGAATCCAAATTTTTATTATCTGATTCTGGAATATATAGTGATCTTTTTTTCTGTCATATTACCGTTTGGTTAATCTACTTCAGTACATATTGTCTTGCACTGACTTCTAATATCATTCTTTTTTACTTGGTTTCAGCACAAGGTCCCATTACTCTCTCTTGAAGCATTACATCACCTTCACATTTTTATCTTTGTCCTTGCAATTGTTCACGTGACTTTCTCTCTTCTAACAGTCATATTTGGAGGAGCCAAGGTCTGTGCTAAAATCTGCTTCATTAACTTTTCGCTGGTCTTGTTATCTTTGTTTATTGTTTGAATTGAAAGTTTGTAATTTAATGATGGATAGATACGTCAATGGAAGCACTGGGAGGACAGCATCGCAAAAGATAATTATGAGACTGCACATGGTACGTATGATTACCTATGAGGTCCTTTGTTTAACTCTTTGGTGCATATCATAGAAAAATGTCATCTCATATATTTCCTCGATGGGGAGTTTAATTTTACATGATAATTTGAGCCGAATGACACTGTTCTAAATGATGATAAGCAAAGAAGAAAGAGAGTAAATGATCTAAGAAAAGCTTACATGGAAAAGTTTAATTTTACATAATAATTGGGAGCCGCTATACACTATTCTAAATGATGATACTCACAGATGAAAGAAAGTAAATGAGCGATGGAAAATCTTACGTCGTCCCTGTAGTTAATTTTCCCTGCAAATCTCGTTACTTTCTTAACCAAGTCTTTTAAGGTGGTGAACTGATTGATATACTGCAACCCATGAGAGGAAAGATTAGTTACAGCAATACAGAGTTACTCTTCTCATGCATTATATCTAGATCAAGCTTATCTTCAAACTGAAACGGTTTGATACTTTCTTTTGCAGTTTTAAAACCACCGGTCACACATGTCCATCAACACGATTTCATCAGGAACCGATTTGTGGGTATGGGGAAACGCTCAGCCATTTTTGGTTGGTTGGTAAGCAGTTTCCTTCCTCAGTAAGCAGTCATTCTTGCCCTATCATATGTTTCTCCTCTGTATGGTAAAACTTACCTTGGGAACTGCTTTTAAAACACCTTAATGTGGAGAGAAAAGAAAGACATTAAATTTAAGCTATTAAAGATGACGAAGGTGCATATGCTCTCAAATGACACATCTGTGATAAATAGGCATGGCTACTTTCTTTTATCTTTTTTTTTTTTTGGTGAAGATATGCCAGTGCTGGTTCATGCCTCCAATAAGTCTGTCATTATATCTAGTTTAGCTAAGATATGGTTCACTACTTAAGTGTGTTATGGTCCTATTACCCAAGAATTATATACAAGAAACTACTGTTTCTAATTCGCAACCAATTTGATAATCTGAGCACTTACAAAAATTTGAAAACCAAGCTGATAAACATTAATTTTATTTATGAGTAAGACAAGAGGTGAAGAAATGGGGATTTTATATTAGAGCAATATCACATGGTTTTATAGTGTCTTTTAGATTAACATAAGCATCTCATACTTTTGTTTTCTTTTGACGAAAACTTGCAGCACTCTTTCTTTAAGCAATTTTATGGTTCTGTCAGCAAATCAGATTATGCTGCTCTGCGTTTGGGGTTCATTATGGTAACTTCACAATGTTATTTTTCTGTGATAATTGTTTAATGTTTTGCCTTCTTTTGGTGCTTATTCGGCTCATGTAGTATTAAGTTTTTTCTATTTGGCAGACGCATTGCAAGCAAAACCCAAAATTTAATTTTCACAAGTACATGATTCGTGCTCTGGAAGATGATTTTAAGACTGTCGTCGGCATCAGGTTTGTGGCCATTATCCTTCCCTCCCCTGCTACACCCCACCGGGAAGAATTTCCGATGCTTTGCTCACTTATTACCTGTTTTCTGTGTTTTTTTGCAGTTGGTATCTCTGGGTATTTGTTGTCATCTTCTTGCTTCTGAATGTTAATGGTATGCCAACTCAAACTTGAAATATACGTTTTTACTTGCCAGCTGCTTTGAAATGTTTTAATGGTATGCTTATTCAGAACAAATGGAAAAGAGTTATTGTCTTGGCAAGGAATAATTGTTAGTAGCAATCTTAGCGCTTTTGAAGGGAGCTGTTCTCTTGGCAAATGGAATCTAACAATTGAATAGCAACAATTTTAATGCTATTGTGGGCTCTAAAATATCTGCTTGGTTGCTTAACACAAAAAGAAAACCTGGTTGGTGGCTGCGGCAAGGGCCATCTCTCCTCCTGGAATATCCCAAAGTGTGCCACTGCCAGCAGCTGCGGTTTGCTTAGTGCTTAATTGATTGTTGTACTCATTGTTATAATTGCTTAAGAAGTTGGACTAACCAAACAGTTTGAAAACATGGTACTACACCCTTCTATCCAACAATAAAGGGAATGTTTCCCAATTTATTTCCTCTTCGATGACAAGGGTAAGGAAACTGGATAGCGTTGCACTGTACCTATTGATCGTTACACAGCTGGTGCTATATTATTCTCGTGCAGAAGCTATTGAAGATGATTGTTCTCTAGGAAACTAGTAATCAACAGCAATAATATTATTGGCTCTTGGTAGGGGCTCAAGTAGGTTTTCCCCCTCCCCGAGGCTAAATCCCAAGTCTACCACTCGCAGCAGCTGCATTTAACTTATTGCTAAATTCATGGCCTGCTGTTATTATAATTGCGAAGGTGTTGGAATATCCAAGCATTTATAACCATGTGTCAATAAGCTGAATGCTCCAAGTTTACTCCCTTTTTCAGAATGAGAAAAATTATAAATTAAACGTTGACTTATCAGAGAAGAAATTTTGATTAAAGTTGCCTTGTAACTATGAGTACGACCATTTGCCAACTTCCTCTGAGGCAAATGTTAATAACTTTGTCTATGTCACCGTTCATATTTTACATGCTACAGTTGTCATTTGATAACATCTCCTTATGCTTCCACAACTTATGATGAAATTAAATCGCATGTTAGAATTCTGTTGATTACTATTTGCAGTTTTCAGCACTCTTTTAGATGATTCATTCCAGATACTGCCTTTAAAAGTGTTGCCTGCATAACTTTCACTTTGGTTTTAATGTAATCTTACAAGTTTCGTTTCATGTTTTGTTCTGGTCATTGGGCTTTGGTTTATAGCTGAAAGCTGATAAATTCATTTTTTGTTCTCCAGGTTGGCATACATACTTCTGGATGGCATTCATTCCTTTTGTCGTGAGTTTGATCTTTACTAAGCCTTATTCTATTCTAATTTAAATTTTAAGACAAGCCATTCACACAAAAGAGATACTCCCTCTGTTCTAATTTATGTGAAACACTTTCCTATAGTCGGTCCCCAAAAAATGACACATTTGTTATTTGCAAATGTTTAGTGACACTCAATATTTTACCCATGTCGGATCCCACTTAGTTGGCAAAAAGTCCACGAAGGTTTACTCTTCTATTTTCAAATTCATTTATTTTAAGAGTAGTTTTGGAACATTGCAATGTCATTTCATATGTCTTAAACTCTATATGCAGTCAAACTACATCACATAAATTTGGGATGGAGTAATACTTTAAGCAGAATTGCTAGTGCTATGATTTGAATCTTACTGAAGTTATCTGATGCATGTGGTAATCAAATATATCAAATTGTGTTTCTCCTCCACTTTTTTTACTCTTTTTTTTTTTTTGTGTGTGTGTGTGTGTTGATACCTTTTTTTTTTGGTTTTAAAGCATATTTTCCGAGAAATTGGGGAAACCTTGGGGTATCTTTTAATTTGCTCGATGATTATGTATACAGTTTTCTTAGATTCCTATCAACCTTCTTAGGTGTAATGATGCATGTTGAATGTGGATGTTTTCTTTCTCACATTCAATTACTTTTCTTTCTTAATTGCTCTTAATATTTATTTGTTTAACATGAGGCTCCTTTAGCAACAACCTGATCTTCTTCCCTTTAACTTTGTTTTGGGTTTTATCAGCTTCTGATTGCGGTTGGCACGAAGTTGGAGCATGTAATTATACAGTTAGCTCATGAGGTAGCAGAGAAACATGTCGCGATAGAAGGTGAATTGGTGGTCCAACCTTCTGATGATCACTTCTGGTTCAAGCGCCCTCAAATTGTCCTCGTCTTGATACACTTCATCCTCTTCCAAAATGCTTTTGAGATAGCATTCTTTTTCTGGATATTGGTAAGCTAAAGTTAATATACTATGCTTTCACTCAGCTTACTTATCAATTTCTAATTTCGGCAGTTGTCATTGTCTCATCTCTTTTATAGGTCCAATATGGCTTTGATTCCTGCATAATGGGACGAGTTGGTTTCATTGTTCCCCGGCTTGTTATAGGGTAAAGTCCACTGCCCAGTTGCGTATTAGCGCAATATCTTTTACTTTGTTTTGATAATTTCGTTGTGTTGTCCAGGGCAATAATTCAAGTGCTATGCAGCTATAGCACGTTGCCACTATATGCTCTTGTTACACAGGTTAGTTTTAAACAAAGGTTTGTTGAGTAGGTTAATATGAATGAATGTTGGAAGTTGAATGTGTGGCATCCTGAACTACAGATGGGTACCCATTTCAAGAAGTCAATATTTGATGAGCACATTCAAGCGGGTCTTCTTGGTTGGGCTTTGAAAGCGAAAATGAAGAGGGGTCTTAAGGCTGCTACAGATGGCGGAAGTTCAACTGACGGTTCTACAGTTGGATTACAGATGCTAGGAATAGGGCGAAAGGAAACACCCACCCCCGCCCCATCTAATGGATCTTAATATCATGTAAGAGAAGAATTATAATCAACTAGTGAATACGCCCGCACCTGGGACACTTCAAAAAACCCTAAACCTTTATCTAGATAGAGCTATTTCACTGAAAGTTTGGGAAATTTATTATAATTATATTTTGGGTCCATAGCAACTGTTTTGAGTCTCTCATCTCTCTTTCCTTCACATCTCTCCTGTCTCTATATCTTTTGTTATATGTATTTAGAGAAAGAGTTTCCTGTATACAAAGCCACTACAAGAAAAATGGCCTTTTAAATTCAATCATTCGTTGCTATGGAAATTTGGTCGTTGAAAGTTAATGATTGAGTTAGCAAAAAACTCGATCATTATTACCTCCTTTTAACGACCAACTATTTCCTTCGTTAATTTTCATTTCGGTCATTAAAATGTCCAAGTTTACCTTCACTACTCTACAGGCGGTTGCAACATTTGCTTAAAACATTATATGATTGTGTATTTTTTTCTTGTATTCA
>DF362076.1:1977-17733 GCA_000787875.1 Solanum virginianum
AAGATACGAAGTCCCATATTTGGCAAAACACATGAGAGATATTAGGTATATAAGTAAGCAGACCTTACCTACTAGTGACTCATTTTAAAATCGTGCGATTTTGGGCCCAAGATGAGCAATATCACTAGTGGGCTATACTATTACAATGGGTCATTAGGCTAAAGTACTCCAGTGTACGGTTAAGGGGAGGGAGTTTTGTAGTTTGTGCTAACTTTTTTTGCTATTGTGGTAATTGTCATTCCTAACTAACCATATATTCCACAAGTAGAAGGGTAGGATATAGTTCCATTGAAGGAATTTGCTTACGCTTGGATTTTTATTTCTCAAGTTTTCTAGCCAGTGTGATTCCTAATATCTAGTGACCCTACGTATTAATTTACTCAGAACCAATGGGATAGATGAAAAAGATATGTCAGATTGTTTTTGGCTCACTACAATATAACAAGTTTTTTCTACTTTTAAACCTATATGGTACAGATAATTATAGGTTGGTAGCCTGCCGTGTTTACAAAGATTGAGAAAAAAAACTAATCTTGTTTGGATATTGCACTGACCATATCCAATTGTACAAACTATCTCTTTTCATATGTTTGCTACCTTTTGTTACTATGAAGTGATATATGGAGCTGGCTGTTAGTGTCCCTTTTTAGTTGGGGCCCCCAAACATTTTGTATTTTGCGCTCGTAGAGCTAAGTACATAGGTACCGAGAATTGTGTCCTTTAAGTGTTATGGCAACTCAAAGGATACTCTATCCAATAGGCATGTCCTCAAATTGGATATGATATCGCAGACCTTCATCTTGCCTTCGAATTCTTTTAGAGGACACTGGATGAGGTCCCTTATGGTAGTGTTGTTATTCAATCATCGATTGTGCCATAGTGATATAGTAGTCCCATCTCCTAGCATCCATCTTAATCCTTTAATTCACACATCCCATCCCAAATTCACATTCCTTCATATTTTTCTTGGTGTTTGATATTTTTGAGGTATGATTTGTGGACAATCTGCTAGGACATTTTTTAATTAGCAAAGCTCCCTATGGAGAGGATGGATTGGAATATGCTTACCATGGTAGTTTTGCTAGAAGAGCATCATTTTTCTTCTCTGTGTCTTGGGCTCCAAATCATCCTAACTTTGTTCTTTGTTATAGTCGACCAACTTAGTATATGTAACTTTCATTTATCACTATTTGAACCTCATATGAAGTTCTTTTGTATTTGATCAATTTTTTTCTTTATCCTAGATGGAAATTTAACATATTGCATTATATGGGTTGGTATATTGTTAAAGCAAGCTTTAGCCAATGTTGTCAATTATGAATTGGTAGTCTTTTAGAGAGGGATTTTTGGTGAAGATCGATAAACTCAGTTACTTACCAAAGAAGGTACTTGATTTGATATCTAAGGTGTGTGAGATATTTCTTTAGACTTCCTTTGTATAGTTCATACAAAATATCAATTTTGATTTATAGTAGTAAATGGATTGTCCCTTATGATTGGCAAAAATCCAAAAGGATTTGGTTTATGGTGGGCATTCTCTTTGTCTTCCCTACTCAAAAGAACCAAACTATCTGCAAAGAAGAGGTGATATAGTTTTGGCCCCATTTTTGAAATGTTGATAATGATAAAATTCCTCTTTCGTACTTTCCTTTCAATTTTTTGAGATAGTCTTTCCATACATAATATGAGGATTGAGGTTTGTCTTGTCTAATTCCTCTTGTGGGATTAAATAAATCTATGCAATCTCCATTTATCAGGATGGTCACTTTGTTTAATGAGATACCTGACATTACTAGTTTTGTTAGGTTGATAGGTATGTTGAACTATAAAAGGGTTTTCCTTATGAAAGACCATTATAGTTTGTCAAAAAGTTTTTTCTACGTCAATTTTGATCATCATGTTTGCTTTCTTTCCTTTCATTTTTTTAAAATGAAAAGTTACTTCCTAAACTATAATGGTAATGTCTGTGACTTTTCTCTCTTTTTTTAATCTTACTTGTGGTCCTTGTACGGATAATTTTTATTGAAGGGTTCCTTGGTCATTTCTTACCCTTTAACTCCTAAGCAACTTTATTTTAACCCAAAACCTCCCCAGTCCCTCTCAATACACTCTCATTTCTTTCCACCTCTTAAAACACACAAATTGCTCAAAGTCTCTCATCCTCTGGGCTTCATGAAAGCTTCAATCTAGGGTTTCAAGCTTTCTTCTCCAACATCTGGGTTTCCTCCATAGATTCCATCTAAGGTATGTGAGTTTCATCTATGGGTACCTTCCACCCATAGAGCCCAAGTATTTTTCAACTAAACCTCCCAATCTTATTTATGTAAATTCATGGATGTCTATGGTTTTACTTCAAATACATGTATCATGATTTATTTACTGCTATATGACTCATTTTGTTTCAAATTGATAATTAGTTATAAAACGTTTTATGACTTACATGGTATTTCTATGTCAAGCTATTTATGTTTTTGAGATTTTATGATGGGTGAATTAGTCTACTGTACCAATTGATAAATTTTATTGGGATTGAGCATGATTTTCTTACATTGTATAATTTCAAGACGAACTGACATTGAACCCACCAAATTTATCTTGCATACCAATGAAAAATGACAAGAATTCCTACTAAATATTTATGAAAGCTATGAATATGATCATGAAGGACCTTTTATAACTAAATAATTGAAGGGTGAAGGATTTTCTTAATCAAACCTAAGAGGCATATTAATAAAAGGAATTAACAACACAAATTTTGACACAGGATGATTGTCATAGAGAAGTATCATTAGTTTTACAAACTAAATAAAAACAAGTATTGCCCTTATGATGTAACATATTTTTCCTTCCACTCCAATTCATCAAGAAAACACTAGAAATTAGCAAAGCATTTATACATATTACACTTTCTTGAACAGTTGAAATTCTTGAGTATGAAAACAGTGATGAAGTTGGAAATAGAAACTCTAGTGGTAATTTCTTATTGTAGTAGTCATGGCAAGAATGAGCTTTCACGTCCACCAAAGATAAGGGCAGTGAAGACATTTTGACTTCCAACAAATAGAAAGCTCTTTGCAAGCAAGCAATGGACCTTTCTTTGTTGTTTCGGATTCAATTTGCTATAATCATTTTCTCAATTGTTGGTGACTCGTTTGTATATGGTAAGCAAGATGCTGAATCGATTGTTGATCGATTGTAAGCCATATATATCAATTCAGCATCTGTCTTAGCATCTGTCTTACCATTTATAAACAGGTCACCAACAATTGAGAAAATGATTATACTGAATTGAATCCTCCCAAACAACACAAAAAGGTCCATTGTTTGTTTGCAAAGAGCTTTCCGTTTATTGGAGGTCAAAATGTCTTCACGACCCTCATCTTGGTGGAATTTCTTTCACTTTTTTTCGCACGTGAAAGCTCAATCTTGCCATGACAACTACAATAAGATATTACCACTGGAGTTTCTGTTTCCAACTTCAACACTGTTTTCATACATAAGAAGTTCAATTATTCAAGAAAGTGTAATATGTATATATGCTTTGCTAATTTTAGTGTTTTCTTGATGAATTGGAGTGGACGGAAAAATATGTTACACCATAAAGGCACTACTAGTTTTTATTTAGTTTGTAATACTAATGATATTACTCTATGACAATCTTCTTGTGCTAAATATGTGTTGTTAATTCTTTTTGTTTGAAGTAAACTCAAGCAATTGCCTATATAAGAGATAATGCAATTTAGGTATAAAACTATTATTTATACTTTGTGAATTTGTAAACTGATTTTTATGAATAAGAAATATATAAGCACCTTTATGTTATGTATTTTTTGTGGTTGGTTTCTTCTTGTGTATTGTGATTTTCTAGACTCAAATTATTACAAATTACATGAAAGTATTTAACGATATGTAATATAGGAATAATCATGTACAATTTGGTATAAACATGTGTCCAACGATAATATTTGGTTTATGATTATGAGTGAAAATTCTTATCCATCCCAGCATATCTCGATCTGTCGTAGTCCTTTCTCCCAACAGGTAACTTGTTTCTAACTACATGAAATCACGTACCATATCACAGTTTTTTTGTTTTTGATTGATTCAATCACCAATTAAACTTGTGGGCTAGGGGACACAAAGTAAAAGCTCCAAGGAAGGAGCTCAGAGCCTACAAAAATACCAAGAATATATGAAGCTAGAGTAGAGTAAATAATAGGACAGGGTAAAGCTCCATGGAGTTTTTTAATATCTAAAAGGATTTGGTTTATTGTCGGCATTCTCTTTGTCTTCCCTATCCAGAAGAACCAAATCATCTGCAAAGAAGAGGTGAGATAGTTTTGACCCCTTTTTGATATGCTGATTGTGATAAACTTCCTCTCCCGTACTTTCCTTTCAATTTTTTGAGATAGTCTTTCCATACATTTTATGGGGATAAGGGATCATCTTGTCTAATTCCTCTTGTGGGGGATTAAAGAAATCCATGCAATCTGCATTTACCGGGATGGCTACTCTGTTAATGAGATACCTGACCTTATTAGTTTAGTTAGGTTGATAGGTAGATTCATGTATTTTGTCAAAAGTTAGTCAAAAGTTCCCTTATGAAAGACCATTCTAGTTTGTCAAAATTTTTTTGCTAGATCAATTTTGGTCATCATGGTATGGTTGTTGTTGTTTACAAATGCCTAATGGTCATCCCTATTTATACTAATGTAAGGACACTTATAGATATTGTTCTACAAGAAATATCTAGATATTATCTTCTAAACATTTAAAAAAATCTAAATTATTCTATAATTTATATAGATTATCTTGATTTTTCCTAAATACAAATATCAAAGAAATTACTTTACAAAATTCTAGAATTCTACAAAATATCTAGGATCTTTTGTACCACCAAAAATTCATATTTAGTTTTCACACTCCCCCTTAAAGTGATTTTTTGGAAACTATTCCACGCTTCTCGTGGAGGAACTCAAACAAAGCTTTGAGCCGCGCCTTGGTAAAATTCTGGGCAGTTTCTTCCGGACTCCTCTTGTGTCTTAAAGTGATGAAGATTCTTTAGCAATATTTGATCCATGTGAATTATCTCCTGGTTGAGTTTTTGAGCTCCCCCTTTCTCTTAGCTCCTCGACAATTGCATTTTCTAGAGACACACCTGTGACGGAAAAGTTTGAAACTAGAGAGTTCAATAGTTTAGAATCCTCTTTTTCGAGTGTAACTCCATGACATGAAGATGGTTTCTCACTATTAACTCTAATGATCCAACTATCAATTTCCTGCGAAGCCTCGAAATCATAATAGGATCTACCACCAGATCCAATAACATGTTTCTCAGTTTTAGAGCTTTCAAAAAATTATGTAATTTCTCGCTCCATCTAAAACTTGGTCTTCAAGATCAGTTTCTTGATCTATTTGTTCTTCATCTTCTTCATTTGCTTCTAATATTTGATATAAGCCAACAATTGACTTTGAGATGGCTGACGATTTATCAGAGACTTCAACTTCTAATACATCTCCTTCAATGTTTTCTCCATTAACATCACCACTAGTATATATAGTTTTAGATACTACTTCATGAGGATCCAATTCTTTGATTTGTTCAATAACTATCATATCATCAGTATAAAAATCTTCAAAAGTGTGTTGCTTCATACTGATGACATCAGTGTCTTTCTTCTCCATGTGATCAACTGCAGTATATTTTGAATCCTCGATCCAATCTCTTTCAAGGTTGATAGAAACTATGACATCTATTTCTCGAGCCTCAGCTAAGGAGGATTTTCCCTAATCGTTTTCTTCTTCTTCCTTTTGAATATCTTTCTTAATTTGAGCCATATTGCTTTTCTTGGCTCAATAATATCTTTTTATGTGTCCTGTACTGACACATCGATAGCATCTGAGTGGATTCTTACAATAATAATTAGGAGGTTCTTCCTTATTTCAAGGTGAGCTTGAACTATCCAAGAATCGATAGATCATGCAACATATCTGTTGCTTGTTCGTTAAAGTTCTTCTTGTTTGATACAAGAGCATTTCCTTCACTTTATTAACAAATATAATCTCTACTTAGCATCTGGTCAACTCTGGTTTCTAAGGTATTCTCAACAAATAGAATGAACTTCTATATAAATGGCAACTCTACACCCCCAGGGATTCCACAAACACCTATTTAAAAATTGAGCTCTGTATCTTCATTGGTAGAGATTGGAGATGATCCCATTTATCTGCAACATTTACACATAGGAAGCATCTCTAATAAAAATTGAAGGATGTGAGAGATTCCCAAGTGACTTTTCACTTCTTAGATAAAATACTAGTTCTTGCTAAATCTGCTGGCAGAGGAGAAAACAGAGGATGTGAATGTGTTCGGGAAACTCAAAGATCCTATCCGCATTAACTGCTCTTTCATCTGTGCTGGTGATCTCTGTCATCTTTCCCTTTTTTCTATTGAACTCTGTCTGTGTCCTTCCTTTTCGTTTCCACTTCTATCTTTCACTATTTTCTCATTGGCCTTTTTGCCATCAAACATATGAAGTTTCCATCTGCTTTTGCTCTGTAATGCAAACTAGGATTAGGTGTTACTATTTGCTTTCTTACGAAAAGATACTACCTCCGTCCCATTTTACATAAGAAAGCAAATTGTAACAGATAATCTCTGTTTACATTACAGAGCAAAAACAGATGAAAACTACATATGTTCGATGGCAAAAAGGCCAATGAGAAAATAGTGAAAGATAGAAGTGGAAACGAAAAGGCAGGACACAGACAAAGTTCAATAGAAAAAAGGGAAAGATGACATAGATCACTAGCATAGATGAATGAGCAGTTAATGTGGATAGGATCTCTGAGTTGTCTGTTACATTTTACGTTACATCCTTTGTCGTCTTTGCTGGCTAGCAGATCTAGCAAGAACTAGTATTTTGTCTAAGAAGTGGAATGCCAATTGGGAATCTTTCACATCCTTTGATTTTGATCGGAGACGCTTCCTATATGTAAATGTTGCAGATAAATGGGATCATCTCCAACCTCTAGCAGTGGACAAACAGAGCTTAATTTTTAAATAGGTGTTTGAGGAATCTATGGGGGTGCAGAGATGCCATTTACAAAGAAGTTCATTCTGTTTGTGTAGAATACCTTAGCAACCAGAGTTGACCAGATGCCAAGTAGAGATTATATTTGTTAATAAAGGGAAGAATATGCTCTTGTAGCCAAAAAGAGGAGCTTTAACGAAAAAGTAAGAAATATGTTGCGTGATCGATTGTCAAATAGTTGAAGCTCACCTGGAAAGAAGGAAGAACCTTCTAATTAATTATAATAGCAAGAAGCCACTCAGATGCTATCGATGTGGCAATATAGGACACATAAAAAGATATTGTCGAGCTAAGAAGAGCAATATGACTTAAATTGGGAAAGCGATTGAAAAGAAAGAAGAAGAAAGAGACTAGGGAAAGTTCTTTTTAGCTGAGGCTCGAGAAATAGATGTCATGGTTACTATCAACCTTGAAAGAGATTAGATTGAGGATTCAAGATATAATGCAGTTGACCATATGGAGAAGAAAGACACTAATGTCATTAGTATGAAGCAAGAAACTTTTGAAGATGTTTATACTGATGATAAGACAATTATTGAAGAAATCAAAGAAGTAAATCCTCATAAAATAGTATCTAAAACTATATATACTAGTGGTTACGTTGATGGAGAAAGCATTGTAGGAGATGAATAGAAGCTGAAGTCTATGATAAATCGTAAGAAACTTCAACTCAAGCGAAGCTTTGAGCCACGCCTTGGTAAAATTCTCGACAGGTTCCTCCAGAGTCCTCTTGCTTCTTTAGGTGAAGCTTGTGAATTATCTCCTGGTTGAGTTTTTGAGCTCCCCCTTTCTCTTAGCTCCTCGACAAAAGCATTTTCTAGAGACACACCTATGATGGAAAAATTTGAAACTAGAGAGTTAAATAGTTTAAAACCCTCTTTTTCGTGTGTAACTCCATGATATAAAGACGGTTTATCACTATTAACTCTAATGATCCAACCATTAATTTCCTGTGAAGCCTCGACATCATAATAGGATCTACCACTAGATCCAATAACATGTTTATCAGCTTAATAAATCTTAGTTGGTATTCCAAATATCCGATAGAGCTTCCAAAATTTATGTCATTTCTCTCTCCATCTAACACTTGCCCTTCAAGATCAGTTTCTTGATCTATTTGTTCTTCATCTTCTTCATTTGCATCCCATATTTGATATAAGCCAATGATTGGCTTGATTTTTATATGACTGATGATTTATTAGTGACTTCAACTTCTAATGCCTCTCCCTCAATGCTTTCTCCATTAACATAACCACTCGTATATATAGTTTCAGATACTACTACATGAGGATCCCCTTCTTTGATTTCTTCAATAACTATCGTATCATCAGTGAAAACATCTTCAAAAGTTTCTTGCTTCATACTAATGACATCAGCGTCTTTCTTCTTCATGTGATCAACTGCATCATATCTTGAATACACGATCCAATCTCTTTAGAGGTTAATAGAAACCATGGCATTTATTTCTTGTGCCTCAGCTAAGAAGCACTTAGCCTAATCTTTTTCTTCTCCTTCTTCCTTTTCAATAGCTTTCTTAATTTGTCATATAGCTCTCCTTAGCTCGGCAATATCTTTTATGTGTTTTATATTGCCATATTGAAAGCATCTGGCCAGCTTCTTCCTATAATATTTAAAAAGGTTCTTTTTTCTTCCCAGGTGAGCTTGAACGATCTGAGAATCGATCATGCAACATAGCTCTTTCTTTTTGGATAAAGTTCCTCTTTTTGGCTACAAGAGCATTTCCTTCCCCTTAATTAACAAGTATAATCTCTACTTGGCATCTAGTCAACTCTGGTTGCTAAGGTATTCTCAACAAATAGAATGAACTTCTGTATAATGGCAGATCTACACCCCCTAGGGATTCCTAAAACACCTTTTTAAAAATTAAGCTCTATTTCTCCACTGGTAGAGGTTGGAGATGATTCCATTTATCCACGGCATTTACATATAGGAAGTGCCTCTGATCAAAATCAAAGGATGTGAAAGATTCCCAAATGAATTTCCACTTCTTAGAGAAAATACTAGTTCTTGGTAAATCTGGTGGCCAGCGGAGAAGACAGAAGATGTGATGTAAAATATGTTCAAGCAACTCAAAGATCTTGTCCGCATTAACTGCTCTTTTTTCTGTGTTGGTGAACTCTTTCATCTTTTCCTTTTTTCTGTTGAACTTTATCTGTGTCCTACCTTTTCATTTCTTTGTCTATCATTCACTATCTCCTAGTTGAGTTTTTGATCTCCCCCTTTCTCTTAGCTCCTCGACAATTGCATTTTCTAGAGACACACTTGTGATGGAAAAGTTTGAAACTAGAGAGTTCAATAGTTTAGAATCCTCTTTTTTTAGTGTAACTCCATGATATAAAGATGGTTTATCACTATTAACTCTAATAATCCAACCATCAATTTCTTGTGAAGCCTCAACATTATAATAAGATCTACCGCCAGGTCCAATAACAGGTTTATTGGCTTCGGAGCTTTCAAAAATTATGTTATTTCTCTCTCCATCTAAAACTTGGCCTTTAAGATTAGTTTCTTGATCTATTTATTCTTCATCTTCATTTGCTTTCAATATTTGATATAAGATAACGATTGACTTAGATATGGTTGGCAATTTATTCGAGACTTCAACTTCTAATACATCTCCCATTTACTTCCAATATTTGATATAAACCAATTATTGACTTTGATATGGCTGATGATTTACCAGACACTTCAATTTCTACTACATCTCCCTCAATGCTTTCTCCATTAACGTCACCACTAGTATATATAGTTTCAGATACTACTTCATGAGGATCCACTTCTTTGATTTCTTCAATAACTGTCATATCATTAGTATAAACATTTTCAAAAGTTTCTTGCTTCATACTAATGACATCAATGTCTTTCTTCTCCATATGATCAACTATATTATATCTTGAATCCTCGATCCAATCTCTTTCAAGGTTGGTAGAAACCATGGCATCTATTTCTCGAGCCTCAGCTAATAAGGACTTTCCCTAATCTTTTTTTCTTCTTCATTTTCAATAGCTTTCTTAATTTGAATCAGATTATTCTCCTTGGTTCAACATTATCTTTTGATGTGTCCTATATTGCCACATTGATAGCATCTGAGCGGCTTTTTGCTATAATAATTAGAAGGTTTTTCCTTCTTTCTAGTTGAGCTTGAACCATCTAAGAATTAATCATGAAACATATCTCTTTCTTTTTTTTAATGTTCCTCTTGTTCGCTACAAGAGCATTTCCTTCCCCTTCATTAACAAAGATAATCTCTACTTGGCATCTGGTCAACTCTGGTTGCTAACATATTCTCAACAAATAGAATGAACTTCTGTATAAATGACAGTTGTATACCCCCATCAGGGATTCTTCAAACATCTATTTAAAAGTTGAGCTCTGTTTGTCCACTGGTAAAGGTTGGAGATGATTCCATTTATCTGCAGCATTTACGCATAGGAAGCGTCTGATCAAAATCAAAGGATGTGAAAGATTCCCTGATGACTTTCCACTTCTTAGACAAAATACTAGTTCTTGCTAAATCTTCTGGCCGACAGAGAAGACGGAGGATGTGATGTAAAATGTGTTCAAGCAACTCAGAGATCCTATCCACATTAACTGCTCTTTCATTTGTGTTAGTGATCTGTGCCATCTTTCCTTTTTTCTCAATTGAACTTTATTTGTGTCCTGCCTTTCGTTTCCTTATCTATCTTTCACTATTTTCACATTGGCCTTTTTGCCATGTAGTTTCCATATGCTTTTGCTCTGTAATGCAAATTGGGATTAGGTGTTACCATTTGCTTTCTTATGAAAAGATATTGCCTCCATCCTATTTTATATAAGAAAGAAAATAGTAACACTTAATCCAAGTTTGTATTATAGAGCAAAAACAGATGGAAACGACATATGATTTGATTGCAAAAAGACCAATGTGAAAATAGTAAAAGATAGACAAGGAAACGAAAAGGCAGGATACAGACGAAGTTCAATAAAAAAAAAAGGGAAAGATAATAGAGATCACTAACATAGATGAAAGAGCAGTTAATGCTGACAGGATCTATAAGTTGCCAGAATACATTTTACATCACATCCTCTGTCTTCTCCACTGACCAACAAATTTAGCAAGAACTAGTATTTTATTTAAGAAGTGAAAACTCATTTAGGAATCTTTAACATCCTTTGATTTTGATCAAAGGCACTTCCTATGTATAAATGATGTAGATAAATGCGATCATCTCCCACCTCTACAAGTGGAGAAACAAAGCTCAATTTTTAAACAAGTTTTTGCGGAATCCCTGGGGTGTAGAGCTGCCATTTATACAGAAGTTCATTTTATTTATTAAGAATACCTTAGCAACCGTAGTTGACCAGATGCCAAGTAGAGATTATATTTATTAATGAAAGGGAAGGAAGCTCTTATAGCCAACAAGAGGAAATTTAAAGAAAAAACAAGAGATATGTTGCATGTTCGATTCTTAGATGGTTCAAGATCACCTAGAAAGAAGGAGGAACCTTCTAATTATTATAGCAAGAAGTCACTCAGATGGTATCGATGTGGAAATATAGGACACATAAAAAGATATTGTTGATACGAGGAGAGCAATATGAATCAAATTGAGAAAGCTATTGAAAAGGAAGAAGAAGAAAAAGATTAGGGAAAGTCCTTCTTAGCTGAGGCTCAAGAAATAGATGCCATGGTCTTTATCAACTTTGAAAGAGATTGGATCGAGGATTCAAGATATAATGTAGTTGATCACATAGAGAAGAAAGACACTGATGTCATTAGTATGAAGCACAAAACTTTCGAAGATGTTTCTACTGATGATACGATAGCTATTGAAAAAATCAAAGAAGTGGATCCTCGTGAAGTAGTATCTGAAACTATATATAGTAGTGGTGCCGTTAATAGAGAAAGCATTGATGGAGATGTATTAGAAGTTGAAGTCTCTGATAAATCATCAACCATATCAAAGTCAAGCGTTGGCTTATATCAAATATTGGAAGCAAATAAGAAACTGATCTCGAAGGCTAAGTTTTAGATGGAGAGAGAAATGACATAATTTTTGAATGCTCTGAATTAATCTGATAAACATGTTTTTAGATCTGGTGGTAGATCCTATTATTATGTCGAGGCTTTGCAGGAAATTGATGGTTGGATCATTAGAGTTAATAGTGATAAACCCTCTTTATATCATGGAGTTATACTCGAAAAAGAGGGTTCTAAATTATTGAATTCTCTAGTTTCAAATTTTTCCATCACAGGTGTGTCTCTATAATATACAATTATCAAGGAGCTAAGAGAAAGATGGAGCTGAAAAACTCAACCAGGAGATAATTCACATGGATCGATTGTCAATAAAGAATCTTATTCACTTAAAGAAGCAAGAGAAGTCTGGAAGAAACTGTCGAGAATTTTACCAAGACGTGGCTCAAAGCTTCGTTTGAGTTCCTCCACAACAAGCATGGGATAGTTTCTAAAAAATCACTTTTAAGGGGGAGTGTGAAAAGTAAAGATGATTTTTTTGTGGTACAAATGATCCTAGATATTTTATAGAATTCTAGAATTTTGTAGAGTAATATCTTTGATATTTGTATTTAGAAAAAAACTAGATATTCCAGAGTATTAGATATTTTAGAAAGATATTTGTGGTAAATTATAAAATATTCTAGATTTTTGTTAGATATTTGGAAGATAACATCGAGATATTTCTTGCAGAGCAAAATCTAGAAGCATCCCTTCACAAGTATAAATAGGGATGACCATTAGGCATTTGTAAACAACAACAACCCAAATCAAAAGTTGAATCTAACCAATGTAGTCTTCTATCGTAACAAAGCTTTCTCTTCTTTAGTTGAATCTTCCGATCTTAGTTAATAATATCGGGCTTTCAGAAGGTCTTCTGGTTACAATTTTCTTCTGCTATATTTCTCTATGGAGACTACGTACCATATCACAGTTTTTTTTAATTGATTCAATCACCAAATAAACTTGTGGCTGGAGGGGACATAAACTAATTAAAAGCTCCAAGAAGGAGCTCATAGCTTACAAAATACTAAGAATATATGAAGCTAGAGTATAGTAAATAATAGGTAGAGTAAAGCTCCAAGGAGTTTTTAGTACCTAACATATATACAATTCACTACAACACAATGTATCTATAGTTACAAAATTTATGCTATGAATTCAAAAATCATAGCTATTACCTAATAATAGCCACAAAATTTTAAATTTCTTAGCTATCTGCAAATTCGTAAAATTTCTCTGCAACAAAATTAAAATTGATGAAGCTAATTCTTTACTTTTGCATTAAATTGATGATAATCGTGGCAATAATTGTTTAATAGCTACAATATTATTGCTACAATAAAATTTTATAGCTGGTCATATGTTTTTGCTACGTGATAAAGGTTATTGTGGCAATAATAATCTTTTAACCACTAGAAATTATTTGAAACAAAACATGGTAGCTAAATAATATATTTTGCTTCGGGTTATAAAGAATTGTGAAAATAATTAAATAATATAGCTATAGATTTTTTCCTATAGTAAAGTTTTGTAGCTAATTATTAATTTTTTTCACGAGTTAGAATTTATCGTAGCAATAGTAACCATTTAGCCGCAATAACTTATTTGAAACAAAATGTTGTAGCTAAACAATCTTTTTTACTTCAAGTATTAAAAAATGTGGCTATAATTAAATTATACAGCCACATACTTTTTTGCTATAACAAAATTTCGTAACTTAATGTTGCGCTAGTGACCTTTGAACTATGGTAAATTATTTGAAAAATGTTATTGTAGCTAAATAAATATTTCTACTTAAAATAATTAAAAATTATGACAATAGTTAAATTATTTTTTTGTCCAATTTTCTCATAATATGGTTCTACCATGTAAACCATATATGGCTTTTCAAAATAATATCGACCCATTTCTCTTCCTTGAGCCATTTTCTCTTTGTGAGAATCATTTGATATGATGATAAGTATATATACACACATTCTACATGTTAGCTGTTTGGAATATAAGGGAGTTTGGATAAGTCATTTTGTGAACTAAGGAAAGAGAATTTACAAAATTATTCCTTCCTCTTGTATGTTCTTGTCTATTGCAGTACGGATATAGTTATAATGCGGACACCATTTGTACAACATATACAAATATTCCATCTTTGTAAGCTTTCTTTTCCCCACATCACAACTATTGATTGAGAATATATTTTTTACTTAGTTGGATATACTGATTTTTCCTTACTGGATGATGCTAGCTATTACAATTATTTATTTACAAGGAAAAACGTTGGGATTCGTCTTTACTGCTTCCTCTATTTTGATTTGTTTAATTTGTTTAAAAATGAATGTCATCTTATCTTTTTTTTTTTTACTAACTCTTTCTATCCAAAAAACTACAAGACATATTTAAGACCACTTTGAAGAAAATTTTAATACATTATACAAATTATACTTAGTTTAAGACTACAAACAAAACTCAAACTAAAATTGAGGGAGTAGTATTTATAATTCATTTTTTCTAAGTAGCATTACTGAATGCTCACATACACCCACCTATGAACTCAGTATCTATATTGAGGTTTGCTCCACCATCATCTCAAATTAAAGGTGTGTGATTTACCCAAAATATTGATGTTTATCCCTCCATCACTTAAGGTTGCACTCGAAGTGATTGTGATACTATTTGTATGGGCCCCCAACTAGTGATACTATCCGATTAGGATCTATTTTTGAACAACCTTAAAAATTTTCATTAGGGGCTACACTTTTTCCTAATACATGCAACATATCTCACGTTTTCTGATCGAGATTTTGGCAAGGGTGCCATAAACACCATTCCCCTTGTAAAGTAGGCATTATTGCTGAGGTTTTCCTCATCATCACCTAAAAAATATGATATTCAACTAAACTCAGTTGAAGACCAAACTTTGTTCCATCATCATCCAAGGTTACATGTTGAGTCCCTATGATATTATTTATAAAGGCTCAACCCGCTAATAATATTGTCTGCTTTTAACCTACATTTCCTTCATTTTCTTTTAATACAATATCTATCAACTCACTGTGAGAGACTTCTTAAACTAGACTTGTGCGATTTTAAAATACATCACAAAGGTCTAAAACATCTTTACTTATATATCCAGCATGTTCTCAGTATTTTGCTGAAGTAGAATTTGTCTAAAGGGACAAATCTGCATTGAATCCCAATCACCCAACTCAAATAATAATACAATATATTAGGGAATAACTTTGCTGATTTCCTTTTCAATCTTTTCTAGATTGTGCTGCTTAAGATTCCAGGTGGATAAGACAAATCATATCCTTTTGGTATTAATTGAAATGATCCAAAATGCTTTGGATATTTTTTACATATAAACTTTTCTCACACCCCACACTCAGCATTAATCCCTTATATAGCTCCCTTCTAGTTGTGATTTTTCACAACACCTCACCCTTCAAGAAAATACTAGAAATTCAGCATTACAACTATTTTTGTTTTTGAACTTCTTGAATATGGAAAGAGTGATGAAGTTGGGAGCAGAAAGTTTAGTGGTGATTTTCATCAAGAGTAATTGTTGCATATGTTACAACATCGAAATCCTAATACGTAGTTTCGATGCAAACCCTACGATTTATGATTTTGATGAACTTCCAA
>DF362075.1:23474-34733 GCA_000787875.1 Solanum virginianum
CAGAACTGAACGATTATTATTATTTTATAATAGTGTCAAGTGTGAATTTCTGACTGACACAATTATGGCTATGCAGGTGTCTATAAACTTGGATAGAGCAGGGAATTGCACAAACTGTTCAGTAAATGACCTAAATCCTGAATGGAAGAAAGCAGCAGATTTTCCAGCTATGAATCCAGAATTTTCAGGCAGAAAAAATTCATATGTTTATGCAGCAACATCTTCAGGTTCACGTCAAGCATTGCCACATTTTCCTTTTGACACAGTTGTGAAACTAAATACGGTTGACAAATCACTCCAAAGGTGGTCAGCAGGTAGACGAAGATTCATCGGTGAACCTATTTTTATACCAAGAGGAAACAAAGAGGATGATGGATATCTTCTTGTGGTTGAAGTAAGTAATTAACTTACAAACACTCAATTTTGCAGAATATGTGTATTTTTAACATAACATAATTACACGTTTGTATAGTCTATGATAAATATTATTGCTAATTAGTAACGTGGGAAAAAATGATAAGTAGGGTGCTATAATAAGCTAAACTACATTAATAATGTAATAGAATTTTTACACCATTGATACATATATGACTTAAAGATATTAGTATTATTCTTTGAGTAATATGATTGTGTAATTTTTTTAAGAGTTTAAGTTATATACATCGGCGATATAAGAAATTTTTACACCAACACATTTCATCTTTAATTTCAAGATTATCAAACGCCACACTTAAGGAGACTTAACTATAAATTTTTTTGAGTGACATGATAATGTAAAACTAATCTGTCACGTCGTTTTGCTGAATTGAAAAAACCATCAATCACTATGATCTCTTTCTCATAAACTGCATAAATTAATTCTTCACCTTTTCCTCTCATGACAACCTTGTATTTACACTACTTATCTTAAAGAGGTTGAACTCATGGATTATAATTTATAGATCAAACTTCAGTATTACTTCTATTTCTTATGATTTTGTGCATGAATTTTTAATTAATTTGCAGTATGCTGTGTCAACACAAAGATGCTATCTTGTAGTTTTGGATGCACAAAAAATTGGGGAGAAAAATGAGGTAGTCGCCAAACTTGAAGTCCCAAGACATTTGAATTTTCCACTTGGTTTTCATGGCTTTTGGGCTCCTACCAACTCTGGCCTAGGCAATTTACAAAAAATTGAATCCAAGTGTAAAGATTCTTGGTCAATGATGGAGGATAACATGATTAAAGTTGGGCAGTGAAAAAAAAAATAAAATAAAGAATGTTTTCATATAGATATCCATTATTAATTATCTTAATTATTCAAAAGTGTTTAGAAAATTTAATAGGATAAGTATAATAGTTCGTTTGTATACTCGAATCCACAAGAGTTTCAACAATGTCAATTCTTTTATTTAGATGCAAGCATTTAGTTGTATAAGCTCTATGAAAGACTTTATATATTCCAATTCTATTATATACTGAGTAATTTTTATTTTGTTTATTAATTTGGGAGTGGATGAGGGTTAATTGTTTATAATATACTATTCTTCTATAAAAAATCATTAACAAATGTGTCAAAGTAATAAGAAAGAAAGTAAAATTTACATGTTTCAATCTCTTGCATATAAAAGAAAGATGGTACAATAAATTATAACTACATATGAATCATAAAAAGTAGTAGGCGAATAGGTTTTGAGAGCATTTTTTCTCCTCCTTTTAATTAGAGCCCAAAGTAGATATTTCTATTCAATATCTCCATGGTAAATTATCTGACAATGTCTATAAAATATAATAATTTTATGATCTTAAAATTTTGAGAATATTAATGAATAAAAAATATTAATCTTGGTAATAAAAAATGTACTCAATATAAGTGTTGGAGAAAATTCTTTTTACGACCTAATCCTAAAGAACGTTTTTCGTATTGTACATTCCTTTTGATACTTTTTATCTACACAATTCAACTATTACATATGCAGTTAAAGAGTCTTCAGTACATCTTAAATCTAGACAATATCTTCATAGATAGATAGTTTCACATCACAATTTTAACCATGCATTAAATAAAGTCAATCTCATTGATTACGATTATGCATAAAAATTAGACATTATTTATCTGAGCCTTAGTAGTTGGCTTCTTTAATATTTTCTTGCTTCGAAATCTATCACTAAATTCCTTCATGTTTCACTTTTATTCACTTTCAAATGCATTCATTGATATCATATTTGATCATCTTTCCAGAGATTTTTATTTTAAAAGTTAGTTCATGTAAAATATTGTTACTGCATAGAATGATGTAGATAATATATGATGTATCTTTACATTCCTAATAAGCTTTATTACTAATAAATTGACCTTTTCAAAGACCACAAATCTTTTCAACTAATATTATAATAATTATTGGAACCGAAGTATCTTTTTTCATTATTATAAAGAGTTATTTGGCGGAGAGTAAGCTATCCGGAGATTAATTATCCATGATAAGTTATTCTAGAATAAGTTATCCACCGTGTTAGGGGTGGACATTTGGTTCTGCAGTTCGATTTTAGCAAATTTCGATTTGGTTCTTCGATTTTCGATTTTGAAAAAGTGTGCATCATATACCAAATCGAACTTTGATTTGACCTTATTCGGTGTTTTTTAATCAATTTTTTGGTATGGACTAATAAAAAATAAAATGAGGACAAACAAAATTATTTTAAGTGATAATGTGGCCCCATGGAACACTTATTGTGCTTAAAAATTATACTTATTTTTGTCAAGAACGTACACCTCCATTCATTCCTTGAGGAAAATAAGTACAAAGATGAATTCCTTTATATGACATAAATCGACAAAAATATGTTTGAATTTCTCTTGCAAAATAATATTTCAAGTTAACTATATGAATTACAAATTTATTGCTACTTTGACTTGTTTCATGAATGATTTAATTGTTAATTGATTTATGTAAATATAAATTTATTTTTTGGGTCTAATATATATATATATAATGTTTTCAAACTTTTTTTATAAAAAGTTCGGTTCGTCGGTGCATTGAAGTTTTGAGACCTCTACACCGAACAACGAATTAGTTGGATTCAAATTAGTTTGAGAACATTGATATTAAATTAAAAAAATCGAAGAACTAAATTAGTTGGATTCGATTTAGTTTTTTAATTTTTCGGTATCTATGCACACTCCTACACCATGTATATAAAATAATTTATCCCATAAATAATTTTATGAATATCTAATATTTTCAATCCAATACAAAATAAAATAATTTTATATTTTATTATAAAATTATTATACCTCATATCTCGTATCAAACAATTGCTAAATTCAAAAATATGACCAAAAACTATAGGACTTATGATTTGCAAAAGAAGCAAAGAAAAATTTGAGTGGGAATAATTAGAAAAATTAGAATGAAGTGCGAATTACAATTACGTACTTACGGTGCAAATTAATTCCAAATTACTCCTTATTGTCAGTTCAGATAAAACGCCCTTCTTCTTCTCATTGGAAAAACCCTCACTGTCCCCTGCTACCCTCCTCCGGCGGTGAATTTTGAACAAAAAATAGGATACAAGCGCTGCCGGAGCTCCGGTAACAATGTCGACAGGCTTTTCATTCTCCTCTTCTTCATCACCCTCCTCTTTCTCTTCAACCCCTGCTTTTTCCACCAGTCCGTCAGCCACCGCTACCACATCGTCTGCTTCCGCTTCATCCCCATTTTCCATGCCCTTCTCAAACCCTAATTCCGCCTCCTCTGCCCCTTCTTTTGGCTTTGGTACTTCTGCTACTTCAGCCTCTTCTGCTCCTTCTTTTGGCTTTGGTACTTCTGCTACTTCAGCCTCTTCTGCTCCTTCTTTCGGTTTCGGCTCTTCCACCGGTGCTTCTACACCATCGTTTGGCTTTTCTTCTACTGCTGCTTCTGGTTCCGCTCCTGCACCCAGTCTATTCGGTTCTTCATCTGGTTTCGGATCTTCTTTCGGGTCGAGTACCACATCAAACTTGTTCGGATCCTCTTCCGGTTCGGGCACCACTTCAAACTTATTCGGATCGTCTACCGGTTCGGGTACCACTACGAACTTCTTCGGATCAACTACATCTGCTAGCAGTTCGCCATTGTTTGGGGCAAATTCAGCTAGCGCCGCTGCCAGTTCATCTCCTTTCGGTGGTTCTTCACTGTTCGCGTCGTCAGGTACGCCGTCGTCGGGTTTGTTTGGGTCCAGTTCGGCTTCTGGTTCAAGTTCGGGGTTGGGCTTGTTTGGTTCTTCTCCGTTTGTATCATCAACTACTGCTTCTACTGGAAATGCAGCAACTAGTGCTAGTACAGCTCCTCCGTTTTTATCATCAACTACTGCTTCTACTGGAAATGCAGCAACTAGTGCTAGTACAGCTCCATTTTCTTCACTCATGTTTGGGTCTTCTTCTTCTTCATCATCTACTCCACCATTTGGATCATCTTCAACTCCTTCATTTGGTTTTTCATCAGCAGCGGGCTCACTTTCATTCCCGTCGGCTTCAACTTCAGCTTCTTCTTCGTCTGCATTTTCGTTTGCCAGCTCGGGAGCTGCCAGTTCCTCATCTTCTTCGTCTGTATTTTCCTTCCCTGGTGCTTCACCCGCAAGTTCAGCTTCTTCTGCCCCGGCGTTTTCATTGTTAAGTACTTCAACCACCACTTCCGCGTCTACACCAGGATTTTCGCTTGCTACTGCATCAACTAGTTCTGCAGTGTCCACACCAGCATTTTCATTTTCGACTTCGAGCTCAGCAGCATCAGGTCCAGCATTTTCATTATCAACGCCGAGTTCAGCGTCATCTGCACCTTCATTTTCCTTTTCCATGCCTGCTGCAGCTTCTTCATCCTCATCACCTTTTTCAGCTTCTACTGCTCTGTCATTTTTGGTTGCAAAAGGGACAGGAAGCTCTGTAACAGCTTCTGCTGCTTCTTCAAGTGCTCCAGTGTCAAAACCTGCTAGTACTGCGTTTTCAATTTCTTCATCACCTTTGTTTTCGACTGTTACTACCCCCACCAGCATTTCTACAACTGCAGCTGCTACTGGAGCTTCTTCTACAACTAGTGGAACTGGTTTATCTCTGACATTTCCTGCACCCACTACTTCTACTTCAACAACTAGTGCTGTTGATACAGCTCCAATTGCAGGGTTTGGTACCTCTGCCCCATCTACAGGCTTTTCATTGTCTAGCAAAGCATCTGCACCAGCTTTATCCTCGCAGTCTCAATCAACTGCGGCTCTGCCAAGCTTTGGTAAGGTTTACTCATACTTTGTTTGAATGTTGTTGTCTATGTTGTATCTGCTGTATCTTATGATAATTAAACTTTTTTATTGAATGGAATATGGTGGCGGACATACTTTAATTTAGCTTTAATTGGTCAATGAAGTGAAATTAGGTGTTCTAACTTTTTCGTTGAATGCAAAGGGAAATCCATACCCATAAAGGTGGCTTAATCATCCATGGCTTCAATTTTCTTGTAATGTAAAAAAAAAAGCCCTTGTGAGAGAAGTGCATAGTTTGCTAATTGTTAAGACAAAATGTAGTTTGAAGCAATACTCTTGGGGTGAAATTGAGTGCAAATTTCCCCTTAATAAATAAAATGAAAAAACTGAGTAATGCGTACAGACTCCTCCCTGTTCTTTTCAGGGACTTTTATATCTTAGTAGGAAGTTTCCCAGATATTCTTCTATTTCTTGATAAATGTTGTTTTAGGTGATTGAGATAAAGGTGTTAAGATTATGACAGGTTAGCAATTTATTAAAACAAGAAGATGTTAAAATGTTATCTCACCTTCTTTTCCTATCTCAACGTTGTCACATTTTTGGTCACTAACAGTCTAATTAGTCATAGTTTCCTTCTTCGGAGGGTCTCCTTCCTAACAGGAAAGAGATTCTATAGTAAGATCATGCTGAAGAAGGAAGTAGTCTGAGAACATGACTATGGTATAGGTTGTGTAGCCTATAAGGCTGCTTCACTAGCAAAGCTGTGAAGCATCCAGTAGTTGCACTTCCCATTGTACTGCGGTACTTTTCTAGATGTACTAGCCAATAGCCATGGTCTCTGCTCAACGTGCTGTGCCTTTTTAAGTGAGATTGTTTCTGTTGATATGAAGTCCACTACAGCAGATGTGGAAATAAACCATCCATCCATGCTGCAAATAGGCCCAAATGCGCATCTGTTGAGTGTTGAGTTTGAGGTGGTTGTAGGAGAGTGGGAGTTTGAAGCAGTTGGAAACCAGACAAGTCCTTGTCATGTCTCTGCTGACACAAATGAGTTAAGATATACATCTACATCACACCAACTCTTGGACAAATTTTAAGCAAATAAGATGTCATTTCCACGGAAGAATATCGTGAGTAGTAAGACTACAAAGCCAGGATTTTTGAAGTTGGTGGCTGAAGTAAAGGTAGTCATTGGTGTGCATGACACCCCAGGGACATCATTCTATGATGAACTGCAACTCATGAAGACAAAAGACTGTTGAATTACCTAAAGCTGCATTTCAAATGGACTGGATGTAGCAGAGAGTTGAAAAAATTGGCCTAGCTTCCAAAACTAGAAACATCTGATGGAGCTAGATGACTTAGGTCAAAACATAAATAAACAACAACTATGTGTCAACCCCAAACTAGTTAAATTGGCTATAGCTGATTGTCTCACTCAATTTATACCCTTCAATCCAGTAGTTGAATATATTGGGGAACCTGTAAAAGCTGCAAAGAAATTTGTGATGAATGTGGAAAATTGGAAGTGGATTTGCTTGAGTTGGACAAAGGTTTTATTATATATAATTTAGGTGAAGGGATGCACAACTGCTTGTATCTCCTTTATTTCCTGCATGGACGTTGTGCAAATTTTGTTCTCAGTGAAACTTTTGCTGTGTGCCACGTCTCTTTATGTTTTATTGTTACACTCCTCTTGTTTGTTGATTTAGGTAAACTGGAGAAGTAACATGTGAAATATTGGTTCAGATTTCACTGAAACTGTCAATCTTAGACTCTTACAATCACACAGGATTTATGTGTCTGAGAGCCTTGAAAATATTACTCATTTAGCAAGCCTGATAACTGCTTTTGGTTTCCTTGGTTTGGTGGTACACATATGATCATATATATATGCACACTGTGCTTACACTTATTTGTTGATGCTCCGCTGCTTCTAAGCATCTGATTTTATCCCCTAGATGTTCCAGCGTTGTACTAGTAGGGTTTAAATGTTGAAATATAAGTCTATCTAGCAATGTCCTTTTATGTGTTGAAGTAATTTATATTGTGCATATTTCAAAAATCTAAGCAGCACAGATCGGTCTAGTTATGAGAATTGAGCCTTTTGAAGCAGTAGAGACTAGAGAGCAAAAGCTTCGTTTTATGGTTGATAAATCTCAAAATTTTCAACTATTATAGAAATATGCATGTATTTATGTCTTTCTGCTTGTCCAATTTTGTTGCTATATCTAATGAAAGCATCTTTATGTTTGAAAGGATTACTACGTGTCTGTAAGCCAGGCTCATTGAAATTTTTCTTTCAAACATGGAATGACCTGTCAGAGAAGTACTTCCTCCATTCATTTTTAATTGTCCAGTTAGGACTTTGCACTGCTTTAATAAACAATGGTTGATATTTATATTTACCACTATACCCATATTAATTGTTATTTAGTCTTAGTTCTTGGAAAATGAATTGGGGAATAAGTTATTAATGCTAAGGGTATAACATGAAAAAACATGATTTTTTTTCATATGCTACAAGTGACAAATAAAAGTGACCTATTTTTAGTGTAGGAGATGAGTAAAAGTGAACAGAGGAGAGTAAAATAGAGACACCAAGCAATGTTGGGTTGAACTGAAACGTGGAACTCAGGAGGAGCATATTTGATCTTAAAATAGGTTGTTTCATCTTAATTGTATTTATAAAACTGAGCACTATTAAACTTGATCTGTTAGGATAAGAACAACTTTATGAGATCATATGGGAATCTCTAGAAGAACTTTATTAGTGCACAAGGACCAATGGTTGTAGTTTGCTTAATCATTTACACATCCTGATACTAATAGCACATTGTTTGTCTTCTGCTTAGAGTTACTGGGATTACTGGTTACCACGACAATTCATTTTCTAATAGCATATTTACTGTGTCCTGAAATATAAGTCTGTATTTGCTCCCAAGAGTGAATAAATCTTTGAATAAGTTTTCGAATGTATTTTGTTGTTATTTTGATGAAATATTGGGAGTTGTAGTACTTTTTGTTGTCCATAAACATTTAAATTTTATTCCCGAGAATTGAAATTATCTACATCCTTATTAAGATCTAAAGTGTGGTCGTCTACCTTACTTGTCCTGCTTCCTTGCATTTCCTAGATATAATTGTAAGTGCCATTTGTTAAATATCATGATTATTACAAGGTTATTCTCTTTAGGTGTCCCGAGCACAACTTCTGGCACTGCAACAAGTTCATCTACTCAAACATCGTCAGCCTTGACTGTGGCTTCTAGCAGCGGGTATGTATTTTTTGATTGTTTAAAGCAACTTAGACTTTTCTATTCTTCCTGAAAATAGTCCTTCCGTTATGACAAGGAATGAAGAGTGTATTGGGGGATGAAAAGTAGAAAGTGAATAAATAGCATCGTGATTGTAGTAAATAGTTTCTGAGTTTACTTCAGCTTGTGTGTTTGGTTGGAACAGTATTTGACTTCTCTATATGATGTTACACTGTAGTAATTAATTCAAAAGAGCTTCCGGTCCTTTCCTATATCAATTGCCTTTCAAACCATTACACCTGCAAAGATAGTGGAAAGTTCTATCCAGATGTTGTTAGTTTGATGTGGGTTGATGGTTTCTTATTCTCCTAACTGCTCTCCTTTATTTTACAAAAAATTCTTAAATCTTATGAGAAAGCAGGACTTCGTTTCTGTTGTCGTGAAACAATTGAAGTCAAAACTCAAAGTTTGAATCTACTAGGATTAGAAAGGTTAACTTTTCAGGCATCCACAAGTTTCGTACAACTATTGGCAACTGGTACTATGCTTTGATAAAAATATACGATTTGGTACTATGGTACAAAATTGTGTAGGTTATTTTTTTTTTTGGTTTCCACCTCTATTGTTTTCTAACATCAGTAAATTCATTATTTAATCCACCAAAAAAGCCCCCTAGGATCACAAAGAAGTCAATGGAGAAGAATAGACTATAGAGTTGTAGATTCACCGTACTGTTTAGTGTTAATTGGGAATTTATTGAATAATGCAGCATTAGTCGCAATCTGTCTCCTCAAAAAGTGGAACTCAGTAGTATTAATATCAAATCAAGCTCAATTCATCTCTTATGATGGTTATTTTTATTAAGTATAAGAGGAGAGTCTATTATGAATTAGGTATAAAGATTTCTTCTACTTTTCTTTTCCAACTCATGTCTAACCACGCAAAAAGAATATTATTTTGAGAATTTTATTGCCACCAATTAGGAATCTATTCAACAATTGAGATCCCGTCTTGTTTTGACCTGCTCTATATGCATTAGCTTGGCTATGAACCTTATTTTATTTGTCCTTTTCTCTGCAGGACTACAACAACTTCTACAGTGGTTGCCACTTCCACACCAAAATTACCATCAGAAATTACAGGGAAGTCTGTAGAAGAGGTAATATATGTGTTAAAAAATTGGGTAGTATATTTTTTCTCTCTTTCCCCTTGCTAGTCACTTCTAGAGTGATATAATGCACTTAGTTTTGGCTTCACATTGAATTATGGACTTTATTCCTTGAATATGCTGAATTTTCACTGATTTTAGTGACGGAGCTAGGATGGCAATGGGGCAGAGGAAACCTGCTTAAACCCGCCCTGTTCCGCCCTACATAACATAATTTTTTATTTGCAATTTTCTGATTCTATATATATCATTTTTTTGAAAACCCACCCTGTTCCGCCCTACATAACATAATTTTTTATTTGCAATTTGCCCCACATAAATCCGCCCCGCATAATTTACTGTTTTTGGTAATCTAATGAACTTACAAAAAAACGTGCCAACTGTTTTAAAGATTTATTTATTATCAATTAATAATGTTAATTAAGATTTTAATTGAACAAAAAAGGGAAATATGGATTTTGTAAAAGGAAAAAACTGGAAAAATCCTTTTTGTTTGTACAGGCAACAAATAATTGGTAACCTCCAAGGTCCCGGAGGCAATATCTTTTTGTTTCGACTTTTTTTGGTTTTAATTCTCATTTTTGGAATAAGAAAAAAGAGGTAAGATGAAAAAGAAAGAAATAATCTGTTGAATCTTCATTTTCTCACAACACAATTAAAAGAAAGTGAAGTGATTTTTTGGATTGAATTGGTTTAAATTAAAGCTAGCTGCTGGTATTAATGAACTTACATAAGTGAGGGACTTGTGGTTAAGGTCACAGGTTCAAGTCTCACACCAAGCATAGTGAAGCCTGGTATTTAAGTGGAGAAGGGCAGAAGGGTGGCCCATTATCCAACAAGTTTAGAAAGTTGTGGTTAGTCCAAAGAGCGGGCCATAGATGAATTTCTCGGTTATCAAAAAAACAAATAATTCACATGGTTTAAAATATTATTACAAATCAACGGAACACTGCTTCAAGTTGAAGAATTCAATGGCAGAGAAATAAGAAAATTTGCTTTTGTTTAAATGAACGTGTGTAATTTAAATTTAGGAACTCTATAACCTGCAAGCGCCCCCTGTCGCATAAATTTTCTATTAAATTATTCTAACCCGCATCGCCCTGCACCTGCATATGTCCACCCCGCCCTGCATATGGTTCAAACCTGCCTTGCCCCTCACCTGCACTGCCCATTGCCATTCCTAGGTAGAGCTATGCTTTAGCCAAAAATTAATAATACAAACATACTTCATGAGGTTATAGAGGCAGTAACTTCAATATTTCTTGGTCAGTTATCCAGTCTTTTTCAATGAATAGTTCACCCATTCTCATTTCTTGTTGAGGAATTTACATTGTTCCTGTTTATTGCACTGTTACATATGTAACTTATTGCGTTTCCTTATTTCAATGAAAGATTATCAAAGAATGGAATGCTGAGCTGCAGGAACGCACTGCAAAATTTAGAAAGCAGGCTAATGCAATAGCTGAGTGGGACAAAAGGATCTTGCATAACCGGGATATTCTTCTCAAACTTGAGGTAATTTGAGATTTATTTTAAGTCAACATTCTTCTTTGGAAAATATCCAGATTTAATTCAAGCTCTCTGCAAATTCGTTTCTGTTCTATATCTGCTGCATTCAGTAA
>DF362075.1:35889-45957 GCA_000787875.1 Solanum virginianum
ATAGGAATTAACATAAAATTGTTACCGATCGTAAAATTTTATGAGAGCAAAATTATTTGAACAGTAATAACTTTAAAAAAAGTTGATAAAAAAATAAAAAACTAATTGAAACAGTAAACACAGAAATTAAAAGACAAAGGAAGAAGAAGAATAAAGAAAGTAAAATTTATTAATTAAAAGAAAAGAGGACAAGCTATTCATGAAAGAAAAAGGAAATAGGTCATATCATAAAGTGCGCTCCATGGCCCCACGTCACCTGCAAGACTCAGGTAGCAGTGCGCCTTCCTCTTTTCTTTAACTGACATCGTTAACGGCGCAGGGGAAAGGCGCATGGACCCCGTGCCTTTACCGTTTTGGTTTCTTTCATTATTTGTTTGCCGTTTTGGAATTTTGGGCTTTTTTTTGGGCCCTTTTGGCTCCGGACTCTAAGAAGGTGCATATAAGCACTTGTTTTAAAGTCAAAATAACAAAAATAAAATAAGCCATAAGTTAGAATTTCTACGAGCTATAAGCCATAAGTCAATCCAAACAAGCTCTAAATCATTCTTCTCTTCAATTTTTATTTATTTATGTAATATAGGTAGATGTTTTCCTGTTAGGAGATAACTCGTATTTTCCAATAATACTAATAGAGTATTATGTTCATTCTAATTGAGCTTTGCTGCAAATTATTTGTCAAAAGAGTCACTTGTAGCTTTGTTCTTTAGTTGTGGTTTTCTGTGTACTTGTATAAGTTTTGTCTTCAGTTATTTTTCCTAGGAAGTTTGACTTATGTAATTACATTGTTACTATCTCAGAGTGAAGTTGCGAAGGTTGTTGAGACACAATGCAGCTTAGAGCGACAGCTGGAGCTAATTGAGACTCATCAAGAAGAGGTTACTTAATTACCATGAAATTTCCCGGCAATTTGAGTCTTTATTTCCTGATCTAGTGTCTATTCGATATGTAATTTTGAAAGCGTTCCATGCTTATCCCATCCTGTGCAATTTTAACCAAAAGTTTGTTGGTTAAATAGTCTTTCTGAGACGAACTTGTAAATATGCTAATTTGTTCGATGTTTCTCTGGAGTGGATTTACTGAAATTCTTTGATACCCAACTTTGCATACTTCCTTGTGCCAACGTATCATTGGAGGAAGCTGTTTTTAGTCAGTATCTTGAACTACGCCATCCCAGATCCATCAAGGTCGCTACTTGGATCTTATGCATTCTGTTCTGCTTAGGTCCATTACATTGCGGTACTAAATACTTCTTTAAAACAAACTAATGGTTCTCTAAATCTTATACTTCTAAATCTTATACTATCTTGTGCATTTAACTAGTTTAATCATAGTTGGTGTTGCCTATATGGATCCTATGCTTTTCTTGTGTTTGATTCAAGCTAATATGCATTGATGTGGAGTGACTTTAGGTCTTTCTTTAGTAACTTCCCTCCATCTGCTTTGTTCTGCCTTGTCCTCAATCGTTATATTCTCATATATACAGACTGTCCAGACATAAATCTATGTAATATATAGCAAAACTTTTTTAAGCAAACTTTTCTTATTTTATCATGGCTTGATACCTCGACAACCCGTTAAACTTGTCAATAAATTTCATTTAGGCACTCAAACTACAGCTTGTTTCAATAGAGCATCTGAACACATGATAAGATGTTTCTATTAGGCACTTTTTTGTCAAATTTCTCTTTTTTTGTGTATGTAATTGAGGTTGATGTGTATAGTTAAAGGAGGTGACATATTTGAAGTGGTTAACTTATCTACGTAAGAATTCGCGCTAATTTTTTCCAAAATTAAAACGAAAAATAGGAACACTTCTTGTGTCCAGGTACTCAATTGGAACAAACTGTAGGTTGAGCGTCTAAATGAAATTTTTTAGCAAGTTTGAGGACTTTCAATATATAAAGCATTTTATCTTCTACATGCTTAGTTGCACCTTTCTCTTGAATGCGACCATTTTTATTATTGTCCAATTTTGTAAAACCAATAAATCCAAATTTATACGATATTATCCTGTAAATATACTGGTTTCAGAATCCTAACATTCTCTGTTGTATGACATTGTTGTCCTGCTCAATAGAACTTGAATTTCAATCTTTTTTGGTATTTTTCTATCCCCTAGTAATGCGGATACAACAAATTTTGGCTGTCCTTTTCAATTCTCTCTGTTACAATCAATCATCATTCTTTTGTAAGACATCTGAATTGTTTGCATTTAAGCACTGCATTCCTGTCTAATCTTACTTCCAATCTTTCTTATTATGGGGGTTAAATTTCTGGTACTTTTATTTGCCCTAAAACCTTGCTCTTTTGAGTTCTTCTCATTGAAGGAAACTGTTATTATGGTCAATACGTTTTCCTCTGTCTTCATCATTTTAATAAGTGGTGAACATATTTTATTGTTAGCCAGGAATTCCCTAAACCTCGTATATTCCCAAAACTGCACATCACTTTTTACCTGCACATATTTGATGTGTATGGAGTTACTTTTGCATGGATTGTTGCTACCTTTTTAAGCCAGTGCTTTGCAGTCACTTAGTTTGTTTTTTGCATCTCCTGGTTTGTGATTTCTAGTGATTGTCATTTTAAAGGACATACACTATCGTAATAAATCACGCCATTTATGATCTTCATAGGTAATTGACGTCGTTGATTCTGTGTATGCACCATGCTCTAACTTGTTATGGGTTGATGTCATAGTCAAAGTTCATTCTCATTTTTCTCACTTCTGTTAGGTTGACAAGGCACTGCAAAGCATGGAAGAAGAAGCTGAGCGAATTTATAAAGATGAGAAAGGAGTGATTCTTGACGATGAAGCTGCAGCGACAAGGGATGCAATGTAAGTGCATTTTTGGATAATCTTATTTGCTTCTTGTTTCCTTGAATCCATGTATAATGATGGCCTTTTCAAATTCATATCCAGCTTGTTAATATTAGTAGCTGCAAAAATCTCACTCTTTCTTTTACTTGAGTGGGGCATTAAATGACCTTATACAATTTTAATAAATGCATTATGTTGCCTTCTTTTGGTTTCATTTTGATGAGCCATTTTGATTGTATGAGACTTAGTTTTCAAGAAAATATTTTCCATCATATCGAACAGAAATTCTTGTCTTTTCTGGGTTAGGGGTAGTTTGGTTTTACATACAATGGAAAGTAGTATTTGTTTCAATCTTCAAGTATTAATCATGTTTAAATATCATTTGTTGTTTTTCCTGTATTTTTCTACAAGTAATCGTTATTGACTTGGTTTACCTCTAGCTATCAATAAAAGTAGATTGAGAAGATCCTAGTAGCAAAGCCCGGTTAGATGGAAATAAGTAGTCCCTGAATAAGCCTTCACATTCTTAGGTATTGAAAAATTGCAGTAGCTGCAAAACACAAATTATCAGTTTGATTTAATTTTAGAAAAGCAACAAACTGGAGTTAATATTAATTAGAAAAGAAAGGCTAAAGCGCTATAATGATGTGTCTTGCAACCTATTACTTGAATTTTAGAAAATATTCTTATTTAAGTATGCTTGGGTTCCTTAAATAGTTTTCTGTTTTGATCTGTCCTATAGTTACTCCAGCAAATGGAAGCCAGATAGTCAAATTGCCTTTTGTAGCCAATATCTAAACTTTATTTATATAATCCTAGATTCGTTTTGCCTCCTTTTTTATCTATATCATCCACTTGGCCATATTTTAGTGCACCCATTTCTGTGGAACTGGTGTAATTTCAGGTATGAACAGGCCGAGTTTGTGGAGAGGGAACTGGAGAAGATGACAGAGCAGATCAAGTCAATCATTAATACTTTTAATGCATGCCAGGTCTTGTACCTTGATTTATTTCTGCACCTGTCTCTTATGTGTAAATTTTATACAACATGGTTTTTATAAAATTCCAGTTTACTGTTTTATTTCATTTAGGGTGGTGGAGAACTTGAGGCAACTGATGGAATGGCACCGCTTGATGTTGTTGTTCGAATCTTGAACAATCAATTGAGTTCACTGATGTGGATTGATGAAAAGGTGAGTTTTGCCTTCTCGTGCTTCTTCTCTGGCTTTTGTTTCTTAGCATATTGCATTAGATGAAACCAGAAGTTGTAGAGCTAAGGTTGTTCTAAATGTACGCTTGGTTTACCTGGATGCTTTCTTTCCTTAAATATGAAAAGCTAAATGATACCATTTCTACATTTGTTCAGGCTGAAGAATTCGCATCTCGTATTCAGAAGCTTGTGAGTGAAGGGCCTGCTGCCAATCGTGAATCTACAGGCCCTAAATCATGGTTGACTCGGTGATTGGCACCCTCTACTTGGTGCAGTCAACAGGTTCATGCCAAGTATAAGTCCAAGGGCCTCTGAATCTTTTGTGGATTCGTTTCTCCTTCCTGCTGTTTATCCTATTGGGTTCAAGGCAGAGATGTTAAATCTTGCTTCATTTCAAAGGCTTGACATCTTATGATTGAAATGCTGTCTTTGCTTATTACTGTCAAAGATAAAATGACGTTTATACAAAGAAATACAAAACTTAACAGACTAAAAGGTGACTTCGTTTTGCATCACCTCCCCTCCCCCACAACTGATCCCCAAGTTGGCATATTAGATAAAGTTGTCAAACAACTAATTACGGTTTTATTTGCTATAAGAGTATGAGCAGTCCAGACTGAATTGATAACCCCTCCCCGCATTGATACCATACAATTTGGTGAGGGGAGGTGGTTGACTTGGACTAATGTTTCGACAGCGGATAAAACCCGAGAGAGGGATGTAACTGCAAGTCATTACTTTGAAAAATATTCACAAAAAGCTTTGTTTTCTTCTTATGTCAAGCATGTAGCAAATGAATCATGTAGAGCACATGTGTGATTGATGCTGATCAAACTCCTTGGGTTCTTGTCACGACCACAATCAACACTAGAACAACTGATAAAAGGAAAGAGGATCTAATCTTCTCTTCCAAGAGATCAGTTAGTTCTGAAGTGGGTTTTTCTTTATTGTCTGATTCAAGTATATTATGGATCATGTCACTCAATAATGATCCAAATGATTGGATCAGCTCTGCAATTCTCGTAGTTATGATTTCCATAATCCATTTCACTATCAGGGATCCAATGTCTGATTCCCGAGTTGATCTTAGTGATTCTTCTTCTTTAGCTGCATTTAGGAGTAGAAGAAATAGTGAAAATTACAAGTTGTCATAACAGCACTGAAAACTTACCCTAGAAAAAAGAGAAATCCAAGCATTCTGGACCTGAAAGTTCCTTTAATTCTAAACCAAAACTAAACTTATCTTCAAATCTCTAATGAATAAATTCAAAACTGGAAATGCGAAAAGTACCAGCCAACGAGGAGTTAATAACGAAATTAACATTAACCTGCACATATCAATGAGTCTTTAAGATTCTGAACTTCCTTGTTGCGCATCATGGCTTCCCAAACAGCTCTGTCACAAGCAATGGAATAAACCAATCTCTACATAGACAGGAATAGATCAAAGTCATGTCCATATGGCAAAGGAAATTAGACAACATCTACGTTCAATGTTTCTAGCAGAGCTATGTGCTCTTTAAAGTACTAATAATAGCAGAAATAACTCGGTGTGATGAGATCTGTAAACAACCGTTAGATAGGAAATGACCATGGAATGCATTCATGAGCTAGAAGTTCAGTGCTTTAATGCATAATAGAACAACATTTTTCTTTGGAAGTTACTAAAAGCTGAGTATAATGCCCCACCATACAAGGAGTGCAAACGGATAACAACTAGTCAAAATACACACCTGAATTGATGGTTCATTTTGAAACATATGATAAGCATCATAATATCTTGCATTTCCGGGGGATTTCATCAGCATCGACCGACGCCAATTCATCTCTTCTTTAGGAACATAACATCCACTCATAAAACTGCAGAAGATGGTAAAATCAACATGTATACCTTCAAACAATACAACTATTGACTACCATTAATAGCAAAACATGTTATCGACAATACTATTACTACTACTACAACAATAATATATTCAGTAGAATCTCATAGGTGGGGTCTGAGGAGAATAAAATGTACGCAGACCTTACCACTATCTCATAGAGATAGAGAGACTATTTTTTAAAGACCCTCGTTTGAAAAAATATCAAGTCCCAAAAGTAGAAGAAACTAGATTAAAAAAAAGAGAAAACGAAAAGGAGAAAAAAATCGACTATTATGCAAAACACATGATAATACAAAAATACAATAGAAATAACAAATATAAGTCGGAAGACATGACTAGTTCTACTATCCTATTGAATCACAAGGCCCGATATCAACCTATCCCTACTAGCCTATCATCATGTTATCCTAATACGCGATCTCCACTCTTCTCTATTTAAGGTCATGTCCTCGATGAGATGAAGTTTCGTCATATCTTGTCTGAAACCTCCCTCAATACTTCTTTGGTCTACCTCTACCCCTCCGACAATACAAGAGAAATTAAATATATTCACAATAATGCTTTTAGTACACTAAAACAAACGGTGAATAAAAAAGAATCTCAACATAACTAATACACTCTATTTAGCATGAACTATTCATACACTGTATCAAATGACTACTATGTTTGTACTATATAGAGAACTGTTAGCTTTCTTATTAAGTTAAAGATTTTACCTTTGGAGATCAGACAGGGCCCTTTCAACCTCCCAGGAAGAAGGCACAGAACCAAAAGCAGGGTCATAATAAGGAGACCCTTTTTCAACAACCCCATCAAAAGATCCATATTCAAGACTCTTAGAGTTTGACCCATGATCAACACACGTATTCTTGGTCCAAGATTCTCCAAAGGGTGTGTCATAAATTGATGATAAAGAAGGGGGAGACTGGAAATTGGAGTCCCTGGAAGTGGAAGAATTGTTGGAGCTTGTACCTGTATATGGTGGCAACATGGCTCCTCCTCCCATTTTCTTTTTACTCTAAAAGCTGTGGATTTTTCACTCTCTGCTTTAAGTCAATTCTGCGAGATTGTGGGCAGAAGGTATCTACACATTTCCTGATAATCAAGGAAAAATTAGGGGTAATACTCTTTGTTGGGATTGGATAAGATAGTTTGAGCAATACTTTTGAACCAGGTCACTGTATTGTAGTGATGTAGGTTGATGCACAGTGAGATAATATTTTCACCACTAATTTATGTCAATGAAGGGTGGGAAGGAATAAGTGGTATATTCAGAATTCAATTGGGTATAAAATTTATACCATGTTTTAGTTAAGGTATAAATTTACATCATCAATTAAATTCAATCTAAATTTAGTTTTTTTTCTTATGAGCGAAGTTTTATATCTTCTAAAAAATTGAAATTTTATAAATAAATAATAATTCAGAACTTATTATCACACTAGCAAAGTAGTTAATACAGCAGTTGAGCCGGTAACATTTTTCGGACTTTTTGTTGTATTGTTTGAGAATTATTTCAAAGAGTAAAAATAAAATTTAAAAATTAAATTATTTTTAATTAAAATAAAGTGATTTTTTTAAAAGGGATCAAAAAGAAATAGTGCGACCAGAATGGAACGAGGTGCTGAACAATTTGACCCGTTTCAAAGTGGAAACCGACCCGTTTTCATTTTTTCATAAAGTATTTTACAGAAAAAACCTCTTAACATTTCTTTTCTTCTCTGCAGGGGCTGATTTCTACAGGGTTTAACCAAAAACCCTAAACCCCCATGGCTCGATCAGCTAGATCCTCTACGACGCGCCTATTTTACACCCTATGCTCCTCCACCAAAAGGACGCCGTTGACTCCTCAACACACACCGGCAACTCCAGTCGCCGCCTTATTGGCCGGAAACTTCCAGCTCCGCCAGTACGCCGCCAGCAGTGCCACCGCTAGAGTGAGAGAAGAGAAAGAGGCTGCATGGAGGGAGTCGCTCGAAAAAGTGCGGAATATTGGGATTTCAGCTCATATTGACTCTGGTAAGACCACACTGACAGAGCGGGTACTGTTTTATACGGGCCGGATCCATGAGATCCATGAAGTTAGGGGTAAAGATGGAGTTGGTGCAAAGATGGATTCCATGGATTTAGAAAGAGAAAAAGGGATTACTATACAGTCTGCTGCTACTTACTGCACTTGGAAGGACTACCAGGTATTAAAAAGATATTCTTTTTCGACCCTTAAAAGCTTGTTACTACTGATTATTTTACTCTCAGCAGTTTTCCTTTTTCAAAATATGTTTTATCGTCTGAATTGAGTGGAACTAACGAATTTGGTATTAATCATTATTGATTGATAATCTTGTTCATTTTCGTGGCTGGTTTTTAAAGTTGTTTGCTGTAACAAAATTGATTAGAACTGGGAAATGGTTGATTTATTGAAATAAAATTGTTGAGGGACAATGGCGATTCAAAACTTGGTGGATAATGAGCCACCTCCTCTACCATTCTTCATTTAAATGCCATAATATTTTTGTGGCAAGGTTTGAACCCATGCCAAGTGCCGTACCACATCTGCTCTTGTATCACTAGACCTATGCCTTGGGGGCAATACATTAGGGTCATTTACTACCAACAAAATAATGGTGTTACTAGCTACAAGTTGTAAGGAGGTAAATGAAGAATATGCAAAGGAAAATTAATTCCTCTGATTATCTTGTTGGTAGTAAATACAAAGTAATATGACCAATATGTTTGTAGCATTTTGGGGGTTCTATTGGAGAAAGATTTGTCATGTTTATTTCCTTTCTATTGTTCCCAACAATCTGATATCCACTTTCCTTTCTCCACATTTTAGTTGAAGGGTTAATCTTGCTTAAGTACATAATCTACTGAATAATAGTAAGTTTTTATTCGGTATTTGTGCTCTAATATACGATCATAGAGAAGCCATGGAATAGTGTTGGTTATATGAAAGTTTGATATTCTAGTCTATGATTGATCTTTTTATATTTTGTGAAGCGAAAAAAAAAAAGATTAATTTTTTTTTGTTTTTCTGTATAGCATGGATTTGAAATGAGATTATGCTATTCCTTATCAATTTTTTGATAAAGGAATAGCAAAAAGTTTTTTAATTTTTATTTCCTACTGACTAGACAAGTCGATAAAAAATGACATAATATCTCCAAGATTTGGAGCCCGGCACATTTCTCGAGGCAGTTCTCTTCCCTTCCTCCTAGTAGGAAGATCCCTCTCTCCTCCGACGCTCTTCCACCGGAATTCTTTTCATCCACCTATTGCCTCCGGTAATCACCTCCAGTGATTATCCTTTCCTTTTCTACTCTCTTTCTTAGTCAAGCCATGGGGGGAGATATGATTTATTTTAATGCTGGTTTCAAGTCTTTTGATATCACCAAATGGAATGATGAAGGTTCTATTTGATTTGAGTGGGTGGAAAGAAGTCGAAGAATGAGGAGAACTACCGTTGGCGGCAAGGCGATGGAATGGATTTGTTTCCTGCTAAGTGAAGCTTCCACTGATCAGAAGAAAGTCACAAGGAGATGGAAATATACTGACAGAAAAGTGGAATGCTTCTGCACAAGGAAGCATAATGAATACGGGAGATATATGAGCATTGTAGCTATTAAAGCTGGGGGTAGATTGTTATCATTATTCCAGAACCAGTATCGAATGCTGGATGGTGCGATTTAGCATTTAAGATAGAAAACAGAAAAAACGGGTAGATCTGTTATCATTATTCCAGAACCAGTCTTGAATGCTGGATGGTGCGATTTAGCATTTAAGATAGAAAATTTCATTAAATGCCCCCAAAGGTCTGTGCCAACGAATTTACCAAGACTTGTAAACTCCAGATACTCCTACTTAAAGGCTGTGAGGGACAGTAAATGGCTATCAAAGAACCACAAGGAGACAGAGGAGACAAGCTCATCGGACAAGCAAGAGGATGGGCTTTTGGGTAGATGTCTTGTAGGGTATCTGGAGAAGGACATCAAAGAGAAGCCCTCTCTGTCTGAAATCAGAAGGTGGTCATCTTCTGAATGGAAGGCCTTTGGAGTCAATATATACGAGCTATATGGTGACATGTTCCTTTTTGAATTTCCCAATAAATTCATGGCAGAACAAACTCTTCAAGGTCAGTGGAAATGGAGAAACCT
>DF362074.1:7496-29734 GCA_000787875.1 Solanum virginianum
TAGAAGCAACACCCGGGCAGCAAGTGTGTGATTAAGATGCGAGCGTATCCTTTCAATATTTCTGCCTATAATCATATTCTACAATGCACATTATCAGCCAAACATTATGTATAGTCTATATTAGCATCGTATCAGCCTTATGATAGTCAAAAAAATAGGGCACACGATAACTCTATGCAACAAACAAACGGACAACATAACATTACATCTTTTCACTACCTTTCGACGTCGGTAACCCCAAACCTATCCCCACTTAAACCAAAATATTCTTCATCCATTTACACACAATATCAGCCTTCCAAAGTCTCAGAAAAGTATCATATCAATCATAAAAAACGTGGAGCAATTGCTAGGTATATATCAGCCCACAAGTTTCAATCAACACATAATTGCGACAACACATAAGAGCTTATCGTTGTGGACTGTAAAAGCAACAGAGCAGCGTGTTTATATCATTGCCAATCCAACTTTTGTTTATTATCGTCTTTCCTAGGTAAAACATATCAAACACATAAATAAACTTACTTACCTTTCCCCTCACATGTAGTACTTGCGAAAGAAGCCTTAATGTCTCTTAAAATGGCTTAGAACATGAACAAAACATTGAGAGCAAAGTAGAGAGTAAACTGTTTGTTTGTTCCTTTTTTTTTTGGTCTTCAAAGTGTATGAATTGTGGGAGCTGCTTAGGTCTATTTTTGAAGAGATTTTGGCCGACTTACTAAGTCTATATTAGCCTCACATACTAAGCTAGTTATAGAGCTGTTTCATTCATTCCAATTAGGCCAAATAGATCTCCAAAAGTATGGGCCTTGGCTGCCCAAATTGCAGATTGCCAGCTTCCTAAGTCCTACAAGCATCTCAATTGTTTTCCTTTGTTTAGGGTCTTATTCCCCTTAACTCAATGCAAAACATGTATACATGCAACTTCCTTAAACTTTAGATACACATAACGCCCTTTAATGCAAGATGCAAACACGTTTAAAATTATCACTAATTTGAAAGTCCATGTAAGGTTTCATGTGTATAGTACAAATACTTATAGTGTATGTGTGGGGTGTTACAACCTTGAGGATAAGGTAGTAACTCGTGAGATTGAAAAAGGGGAATTACTCAAACTGATGGAAGCTGAAAGCTAATCTGATGCTAAGTTAAAGAGAAAGATTAGTGAAAATGAACTTATACTGGAAGAAAAATTGAAGGAGGCTGAATTATATTAAACATAGCCTTAGAAAGAAACTATGTGATTGAAAAGGATATGATGAAAGTTAAAGAGGACTTGAATAAGTCAATTAAGTGGACTGATTTTTCCAAACTTCTAGGAGATATCTTCTATAGCTAGAGTTTTGTGAAAAAGGGGATTGAGGTATATCAACAAAATTGACCTACCTTATAATCCCCACAACAATTATGTGTTTGTTGCTGACAATTTTCTATGTTTGCACTGAGGGAGAAATGGCTATCTTAAAGACAATTGTGAAGTTCTGAGGAAAATTTTGAATAAACAGAAGTATGTTCACTCAGAAAATAAATATATGATAGAAGGATCAGGTCCTAAGCCTAAACGAGGACCAATCTTCTGCCCATCCGGACTAGAAAATTTGTAATTAGACCTCTATCTTTTTATTGGGAGCTTAGATTGAAATAAGTTCCCAAAACTAACTTCTAATCACTTGTAGAAAAACTCAAGAGGAGACAGTCAGTACTGGTACATAGATAGTGGATGCTCAAAACACATGAATAGAAGGACTAAAACCTTTCTCACATGGAAGAAATTTGAAGGAGGCAGTATCTCTTTTGATGATGGTCAAAAGGGTTATATCATGGGCATATGAAAGATTGGCAAATGTTTTGAGAAGGCTATTGAAGATGTGTACTATATTGAAGTATTAAAGTACAGTCTTCTTAGTGTATCTCAAATCTATGACCAAGAAAATGAACTCATATTTTTATTAGACAAGTGCATAATTTCAAACTTGTCAACTAAAGAGGTGGTGCTGAACAACAATGAGATGTAAGGACATGTATGTGGTAGACTTAAGAACAATAAAACAGGATAATCTGACATACTTAAAGGCTCAGGATGACTCCTATGACTTATGGCACCGAAGACTGGGTCATTTCAATCCCTCTTTACTAAACAGATTGGTATCCAAGGACCTAGTTCATGGCTTGCCTAAGGTAAACTTTAGAAATTCCAAGGTATGTGCAGCTTATGCTCAAGGAAAGTAGACAAAGGAATCATTCAAGTCCAAACATAAAGTAAGTACCTCTAAACCCAATGAACTTATTCATATTGAACTTTGTGGTCCTGTTAAGGTTCAAAGAAGAGTTGGAAAGAAGTACATCATGGTAGTAGTACACATAATTGCGACAACACATAAGAGCTTTGTGGTCCTGTTAAGGTTCAAAGAAGAGTTGGAAAGAAGTACATCATGGTAGTAGTTGATGATTACTCAAGATACACTTGGGTAAAATGCCTAAGATCTAAAGATAATATTGATGAACTGCTGTTCAACCTCATCAAACATATTTAGATACAGTTTGCAAGCCAAGTTGTTGGGATCATGTCTGATCATGATATTAAGTTTGAAAATTCAACAATAGATGGATTTTGTGCAGAAAATGGAATTCACCATAATTTATTTTCTCTAAGAACTCCTCAACAAAATGGAGTGGTGGAGAGGAAAAATAGAATTATGGTGGAGATTAGAAGGACCATGTTGATTGACTCCAAATTAACAAAGAACTTTTGTACTGAGGCTGGTTAATACTGCCTGTTATGTTACTAACAGATGCCTGATAAGATCTCTCAAGAACAAGACTCCATATGAACTCTTTTTTAGAAGGAAACCCAATATTAGTCATCTGAGGGCCTTTGGTTGTAAATACTTTGTACTTAAAAATGGCAAGAAAGAAGTTGGAAATTTGACTCCAAAAGCGATGAGGGTGTGTTTGTTGGCTACTCTAACTAGCAGAAAGGCTTATAGAGTTTTCAACAAAAGAAACCTTTGCATTAAGGTGAGTGTACATGTGATTTTTGATGAGTTCGGATAAATAAAGAATATCAGTGATATAGAGACTCTGATAGAGATGAGCCACTCCAACTTCAAAGTGACAGAGTGATAGATGATCCTTCAATTGATGGTGCTGATCAAGTTGAGGACACAATAACTGATAGTGATGAAATAATGAATCCTTGGAGGGACCAGTTACTTCTATAAGAGACCCTAAGATAAATGGTACTGATCAAGTTAATGATACTAATACTGCTCAACAAGATGCTCTAGATAATCCTGATGTGTCGAGAAGTTAGGGTCAGTCTTCTACAAGATCATATAGATGGAAACATATTCATCTCATCCCATGGATAATCTAGTCACTCCACTATACTTTAGGATTCAGACTAGATCCAAGACTAGAAATCTAATATCTTGTGATGCTTTCATTTCTTCCATAGAACCCAAAAATATCAAAGAAACCCTCAAGGATGCAGATTGAGTAAACTCCATATAGGAAGAACTACTGCAATTTGAAAGAAGGTAAGGTATGACATCTGGTTCCTAGGCTTTCTAATAGGACTATTATAGGGACCAAATGGGTGTTCAAAAATAAGCTGGATGAAAATGACATTATTACTAGGAATAAATCTAGACGGGTGGTTTAGGGATTCAATCAAGAAGAAGGGATATATTATGATGAGATATTTGCTTTGATAGACAAAATGGAAGCAATCAAAATCCTAATTGCTTTTGCCACCTATATAGAATTCAAGTTGTTCCAAATGGATGTCAAGAGTGTCTTCCTTAGTGGGTACCTTATGGAGAAAGTCTATGTGAAGAACCCACCAGGTTTTGAAAGTGTTGAATATCCAAATTATGTCATGAAATTGGATAAAGCTTTGTATGGGTTGAAACAGGCTCCAAGGGCATGCTTTGAGAGACTTTCTGGATTTTTGCTTAGTCATCGAGACAAGAGAGGAAAGATCAACAACACTTTGTTTCTGAAGACTAGGGGAAAAACTTGCTGATTGTACAGGTGTATATAGATGACATTATCTTTGGGCCAGCTACAAATTCTCTGTATAAAGAGTTTGGGGACCTGATGAGAAGTGAATTTGAGATAAGTATGATGGGTGAGCTTAGTTTCTTTCTGGGGTTGCAAATTAGAAAAACTATTAATGGTACTTTTATCAGTCAAGAGAAGCATATCAAGGACCTACTCAAGAAATATCAGCTGATGGATGCTAAGACAATTGTCACTCCTATAGGGACAAGCGCCAAACTGGATGTTGATAAAGGTGGTAACATGGTGAACAAAACTATGTACAGAGGAATCATTGGTTCATTGTTATACTTGACTGCAAGCAGACCAAACATAGTGTTTAGTGTAGGTATATGAGCTAGATTTCAATCATGTCCAAAGAAATCACACTTGAAGGTTGCTAAAAGGATTCTCAGATATCTCAAAGAATCTGAGTGCTTGGCTCTGTACTATCCTACTAGTGATAGCTTTGACTTAGTTTGATATGAAGATGCAAACTTTGCAGGATACCTGGTTGATAGAAAAAGAACATTTGGCATGGCATATTTCCTTGGATCTTCACTGATCTCATGGAGGACCAAAAAGCAAAATTCAATGTCATTATCTATTGCATAGGCTGAATATGTAGTTATTGCTACTTGTTGTTCATAACTACTATAGATCAAGTAGCAACTAGAGGATTTTGTTGTGTAAACAAATACCATTCCCCTCTTGTGTCATAACACAAGTTCTTTGAACATGGCAAAAATTCAAGTTCATCACAAAAGAACAAAGTATATTGATGTTAGACATCATTTTCTCAGGGACCAGGTGGCGAAAGGAAATATTTGGATGATGTTTTGTAGTACTGAGGATTAAATTGCTGACACTTTCACAAAGTTACTTTGCATGGATTAGTTTGAGAAGAATAGGCTGAAGCTAGGAATGATCAAATAGAAGCATGAAGAGTCAAAATGATTGTGACATTTTTTTCTATATTCATGACTAAAAGGTTTAAATAGGTATCTAAGAAATTATCCATAATCAATTAAATGCCATCTTGTACTTTGCAGGTTAGAAAATTAACAATTTCATAGGATTTGACGATCAGGATTGTAAAGGAATCATATAGGGGCCTAATTCACTACAAGCTTAGTATTCTGTTCATAATCTCTTATTTCATTAATGTTGATCCTTAGGACTTATCATGTCGATTATGCTTTTCCCTTAATCGATATCACTTTGTTCCAATTCTCGAACAGTTGCAACCAATCAGGGATCGAACACTTCTTTTCCCTCTCATTTTAAATAATTAACCTCCGCCATTTTGTTCCTCATCTCATCAAAAAGTGTTAAGTTCTTCTTTCTTCTACTTTTCTTATTTTTTCACCTTTCTTGTTCTAAAACACCATTATTGACATGTGTGGAAGTCATGAGAACTCCCTATCATGAGTGAGTATTGAATTTGATACCAATTCCTCACCCAATATCAAGACTCCTCTACTAACCCCTGTTTATGTGCCAGTAAAGTCAGATGACTTACATCTTCTGATTCAAAAACCTTCCCCTTCTTCACCAATTGCTTTTCTTCCCTTTATTTCTGTACTATCAGAGTTTGAACCCCCCAGGTGCCTTACCTAATAAAAACTCTATTGAAACTTCTCTCAGTACTATAGAGGAAGAAGGGAACATATCTAGGGCATACTTCATCCTCCTTATCTGAGAACCATTTTGAGGGAGATCTCCTAGAAGACAAGGGGACAGATTCCAATATTCTTGCTGAGGGACCCGAATGGGTTGCAAGAAATTTATTAGACCTCAAGAATGGAGACCAAAGTGTTAGGGAGGAACTAACTTCTCCTGATATCACTTTGGCCTTAGGTAGGCCTGTTTATGATTAGACTCTGGTGAGTGAAGTTCAACCAGTAAATATTGCTAAAAAAGAAGAAAAACTAGAGGATGAAGATGATGAGAAGCATAGTAGACCACTATCTTGGAGGGTGAAGAGGCCTTTAATCCCTTCAGCTCCAACCCTACTAGGGACTAGGTCAGACCGGATAAAGGCAAAGCCAAGGCAAGTGAGGGTAAGAGTGCAGTTGTTAGTAGTTATACTACTAGGGGAACATAAAAGAAATTGTTAGGTGATGCCATAAAGGCAAGCAGACAAAAAACATTTCCAAAAAAGGTAAAGGAGAACCAATTTTGTTGAACCGGACATACCTGAGGATCAACTTGTCAACGTGGGAGAAGAGGAGGATATCAATTGGATAGATTTCGAGAAAGAGAAAGGTGAAGTGAGTCAGGGTGTTACTGAGGGTACAAATTCTAAGACCCTGAAGAAAGAAATTGCTTAAGGGAAAGAGAGTGAAACTATTTCCACTAGGGGACCAGGTTCGTAAGTGAAGAAGAGAAAACAGAAAAAATTCTCACCTGGGACCAGAGAATAAGTTTGCTTCAAGAGCAGAAGGTGTTAAATAGGAGAGTGTTTGAACCTGTGGCTAGGAATAGTCAAGGTATACATGAATTGGTAGACATTGTTGATGTTTAAGATTGGGGCCACCTGTTCAAATGGTCTGCTCCATTCTTACATGAATAGGAGATAAGAGAGTTTTACCTCAACCTTGAAATACAAAAGGATAGAGGGTTTATAACTAGTGTTAGAGACATTTCATTCAGGGTATACGAAGGGCTGTTAGAAGAAATTTTGCAAGTGAGGACTGAGGGGATTAGGATTATGGCTGATAGATCCCCTTCAAGGTAACTTTTAGAGGAAGCTGGCAAACTGAGGAACCTGACCTTCTCAATTGTCTCTAAAAAGTTCCTGAAGGGTCAATATCAGCTCTACTTTGAGTTTGTAAAAATGTGTTACTTTCTTAGACTGAGAAGAGAACTATTGCAACCATGGCTGACCTGTATCTATTGGAAACGTTGAGCACCTTGGTCGAAATAAATCTAGCAGCAATCCTGATGGAGCACATGACAGTGGTATATAATATGTCAGAAGGGAAATATGGACTAGCATATGGCTACCTATTCAATCGTGTATTTGAGTGCTATGGAACTGAGTAAGGATGTCATGGGACCATAAAGTAGTCATTCTCCTTTACAACTCTATCAGAGGGCGAGCTTGGTGAGATGAAGGCCAGAACCAAAAAATCTCCTATGTCTGAGTTGGTAGATCAAAATAAGTCCTTAAAGGATCAAGTGAAAGACTTGATTGTGGTATTAGCCAAAAAGGATGCTGAAATACTTATGCTGAATGCTGAGTTGTTCAAAGGACCTAGAGCGGCACCTGATTTCTGCTGATGTGACTGAACTGAGGGAATTAAATGCCCAACTGACCAAAGAGGTGAAGTCACTCACCCAACAACTTTTGGAGGCTCACAGAGATCATGGTGCGAGCATGACCAAGCTAATTCAATCTCTTGTCCCCAAATTCTCTAGTTCCAATGTTTCCCTACCTATATGTATTCCCCCTTGTTCTTTCTGTCTCTAGTCCTTCTTTTTGTAGTCTATTTGTTTTTTACTAGCCTTGGCCCAGGCCTGGGCAGTAAATATTTTTGAAATGGTGATTATGGATGAAATACAACTACATTGATGAAGGTTCTTTTGTGCATCTCTAGTCTAATCCATGTTCTTTATTTCCTATATTTTTGCTTAAATTATGCTTTATCAAGTACCTGGTATTTTCTGATTGTGATCTTATTTTAGTTTATTGCTTTCCTTTTAATGATGCCAAAAGAGGGAAGATATATGATCATACATTCAAGGGGATTATTAGGGGAAGAGGGCTTACGTTCAGGGGGAACAAAACATATGATGGGCATAGTTTGTCATCATCAAAAAAGGGGAATTTGTTAAGTATATGAAATACAGTGTGCTCTAAGGTTTTGATTATTAACAAACTAAGTCAAGGACTAGGTAGACCATCAGGTTATTATTCTGAAGCAAGTTGCGAAAAACAGCATGTAAAGCTGTTGTGGTTGGTGAGATGTCTATCAGACTTGTACTAAAGGACCACTGGTTCGAGGAGTATATTCACTATAGTATAAGACAAATTTTTCCAAGGTAGAAAAATAAGTCTTTCAAGAAAATTCTTAGATTGAATATTCTTAAGATGAGAAAGCTCTTCCTTTGCTTCTTGTGCTAGAAGATACAACAGATTCAGAGGTGAGACCTGATAGATTAGTTCTATAGTTCTCTATTTTGCTAGGTGTTATATTGTGTTCTAAAGTCTAAGCTCACTCCTAAATATAAAGGTAGGTGATCAGTTCTTGTTTTAGTTCGTTCTGGTGTTGTGTATGCCTTGTAGACAGTGTCTTGTCTAAAGGCTAGGTTATATTTTGGTCTAACTGCATAAGGGTTGTTGGTTTAGACTGGAATTGGCTTTGTAGGTGCTCAGTGCTAGTGCTTGTTGTACAAGCTGTTGTTGCATGGGAAAGTAGAGAAATAACAAGTAGTTATACTTCTTTACCTTGCTCTTTAGTGGATTTGGTTGGGTAAATCCTGTGATAACAGGTCGTGATTGTTCCTCCCTTAAGCAATGAGTTTTTCCACATAAAAATCCTTGCGCATTTATCTTCTGTCATTTATTTTCTTTCTGAGTTTTAGCTTACTGTATTTTGAGGGACTTGATCCGTCATTAGTCTAAGAGCATGCTAACATAACAAGAACAAATATTATAAATCCTAATAGGATTTTCTAATTTCACGAAAATAATAATTAACAGTGAAAATGTAGTATTTTATTTTAAATTTGAGTATTACAATCTCTATGAATATGTGATTTATCTTTTCAAATGTAAATTAAAGGGCACTTGAGTTGGATCTTGAATCTTGAACTTATTCTTGACTTGCACATCAATTCAACGATCGTGAAGGTTGATCTTGCAAATAATATTGATGAACTTAAACTGTGCATTTGATCTTTGAGCTCTCTCTAGCTTCTTGTTAGAACTCTGATGTGATTTCTAAATTATGAGAATCACTGTTCATAATTATACAATAAAGGAGTTATGATGAGAACAAGCCTCTCTCTAGCTGATCAGATTTAAGTGACAATGCAGAGGAGTACCGATAAGAACAAGTTATTCGACCAACAAGATTTAAGTGACATAATCCTATTGGCTTATTCATTTGACATCGCATGCTATGTCATTTGACAAGTGGCACCAAAATGGGTGTCTAGGATAAGATGACGTAAGGTTTAGCAGAGGGTCATTTAAATAAATAATACATTATATAATGTTATTATCAATTTTAACACGTGTTGACTTTATCAAATACTGCCGCATTTCTTTACCCATAATAGAAATAAATAAAAATAATCTTCTCTCTCTTTGTAACACTCTATAAAATTATCAAAATGCCCCTAGAACAAATCATGTGTATAAGGCGCCTTCCAAAGGTCAAATCAAAATTTTGAGATTGGATTTGTGATCAGCGCAAAACCTTAAGTGGGAAAATAGTCTCGACTCGACTTTAGAGAAATCAAATCATAAAATAATTTTTTCTAATAAATTTAGAAATAGTGTCAGTCCGCGCCCCTGGTGCAACACGGACAGGGCAGGAAGTGACACTTATTTTTTTAAATTTTTGATGGGAAGTTCAAAATTCGTTTGGAGGAATTTTTGAAGAAAATGATTTTTGAAAAATTTCTTTTAAAATTGAGAAGGGCCTTTTGGTCATTCCCCATCCTACTTTAAGTCTTAAAACGTGTTTTAAAGTTCTTTTATTCGTACGAAGGGTTTCTAACTCATTATTTACCTAAGTCTAAACTGTATTCTTAAGAGAGGAAGAAGAAAAGGTTTGAAGTTTCAGAGATTGAGGGTCAAATTCTTGAAGAAGATTAGTACAATCTTTATCCCACGTATGTAATGGTTACCCAAAATATGGAATTATTCTACCATGTGCCCAGTTGAATATAGCAGGCTGATAGTTGATAGGTGATGGGTCGTGTTTATAATTCTTGAATATTATCTTGAAACTACTATTATTTTACACATATTTCTTAAATTGATGATCATCATAACTTGAATTAACTACTTAAGTGATGTATTGTATGATTATGTATATACCATACATGATTTCCTTAATTAAAGACTCCAAGAACGAAGTTAGGGGTAATGTCTAGAGCCTTGACTATTTGGGTGTGTTGTTTTCTATGGTCCGGGTCCTGAGATGAATGTGTGGATGACTGAAATTGATGAAATTAGTGTCATTATAGTCTAAATAAGATTGAAATTAATCTTGAAAGAATGATCCTACTCCTTAAGTTGATTGATGATGAGATGAGTCGAGGTTTCTTGCCCGAAGAGGCGAGGTGTAGAAATTCTTAATTTATTAATCGATAGTTTATGAGCAAGTCGAGTCATGGGAGTAGTGTTGAGCACCAAAATAGGTAAGAGTGAGTTTCACTCGCACCCATTAACTATATGGTCAACATAGGAGAGGATTGGACTGTGAAAGCGGATATTTTTTTGTCCCAAAAGAGGACTTGACAAACTTATAGATCCACCGATAGACTCATTCTTTACCTCAAAAAGGTACTGGATGAATATAGTAATGATATCTCTTTGTTATATCATCACCGGCTCATAGGTGATGTGTGTAGGTTAGAGAAACCCCCCGATAGGTTTTGTGTTGATAATACTTTGATATTGATGTGATAGTATGAGTCTTGATTGGTGGTAATGTGATAGTGTCCTATTCCTTATCCCGAGTTTAGATTGAGTAACTGATGAATTGATATCATATTATAATATCTTGCCTATACTGTTTACTTTAGCCCATTTTACATATAGTATATTCTATGTACTAATGCCTCTTTGGTGCTGCATCATTTCATGATGCAGATTCAATAGGTAGGGGACTTCAGCAGGCGAATTTCTGAGGTTCACAGACTTTCAGCCAGAGACTTGGTGATGAGTCCTCCCCTGCATTCGGAGGATGATTCTTTCTTTTATTCATTTGAGTTATTTTCTTGAATTGTAGTAGTCATGGCTTGTCATGTTATGTTTTTAGATAGTAGTTATAGAGGCTTCATAGACACAGACAGGTGATGGTAAATGTTGGGTTTTCTTTTCCCTTTTCTCTACTTTTAAACTGAGTTCGTTTCTTTAATCTTATTTCATGTGATGGACTTTAGATGAGTAATCTTGTAACCCGCTGATAGTTAAGGTCATTTTTTGATGTCTTTCGCTTATCGATTGATTGAACGTATGTTATGAGACTAGGTGGTTCGCTTGAGGGCTAGCAATAGTCTTCGAGTGACAGTTACGTCTAGAGTACCCTCCCAGAATATGACACTCTTTCTTTTCCTCTCTTCCTCCTCATCTTTTCTTTTTTGTGGGCCCTTTCCTTTCTCTTCCAATTTCTCTTTCTTACTCTTTTTCTTCCTCTCTCTTTCTTTTAAAAATATTAATTAATTATTTTAATTTTAAATTGAATATTACGCAAATGATGTTCTTACTATTCTAGAAGATTTGTTTTATGTAAATACATATATAATGCATTCACACAATTTTAATATATTAATATATAAACTAATTTAAATAGTATTTAAATATTTGAATCAAATATAATATTTTTTGATACCATTAATAAAAATAAATAAATAAAAATGATAAATTGTAATACATTTGAATTCAATACTTCCTATATATTATAGATATTTTTCACGTAAAGAATATAAGTAATATATTTTTAATATAATAATTATTTTAACATCCTTAATAAGAGAAAATAATTTAAAAAATAACTATAATATATTTTAAATTCAGTAAATAATAAATATTATAAGCATCTTTCAATGCAAAAGGTGAATCTACAACTAAAATATTTTTAATAAAAAATGTGTTATAAGTGTTTTATTTGAATATCAAATATATTCAATACAATTTTAATTAATTATAAGTATTATGTGTGAATTTTAAATATTTTAGTATGATTAATTGATTTTACATTATTAGAAAATGTATTATATTTATTGAAATAATAATAAAAAAATTTATTATAATGTATTATATTAAACATGAGGAATTGAATGGGGAGAGAGATGGGAAATTGAAATAGGAAGAGAGAGAAAACGAAAAAAGAAAAAACACCAGAAAAGAGAAGAACAAAGAGAACAAGAAGGAGAAGGGGAAGGAGAAAGAGAAAGAGAAGAAGAGGAAGAAAAAGAAGGGTGCTCTTGTAATTTATTGGTAAAATATGCTATAGACCATAACAAAAAAAAGTATCCTAAAATAGGGTAATATATAATGTATTATTTATGTAAATAATTCTTTAGCAAAGTATGTGCATCTATTATAGCCCAAATTAATATGAACTAGTGTAATAAAATTGAACTTTAATAAATAGAGAACTACACAAAATGGACCTAATTGTAAAAGTATTTACAAAAAAAATGAACCCAACCCAAATTATTTACTTGCGTACCTCGGTCTCTTTTCTTATTTTGTGATGACATCAGCATGATATCAACATCACTACTCTGTGATACTCGTTAATATATGATATCATAGTGATATTATATAGAACTAAACTTAAATCCTCTATAATACTCCATTATTATATTGATACCCTACTGGTATTATATGGGAATTGACTTTTTTTTTTCAGAAATAAATAATTAAGACTATGTTGATATATGATACCATAGCGGTATCATATAATATTGAGCTTAATCCTATGTGATTTGTTAGTATTTTGATACCCTATTGGTAACTAGAGGATTGACACTTTTTGAAAGGAATAAATAAGAAACAATTAAGAGAAAATTATTAAAATCGGAATCTTATTATTAAAATCACAATCTTATTTATTAAACTCTAAACTTTGATGGTATATATATACTTTGATGATATCAAATAATTTCTTCCTCATTGATTCGATCAGAATATATTATACTTTGATGATATCTAGAAGTTTTGCTGAAACACTGTCTCTTTCTTCTTGATACCATAGTATATACATATGCTCTCATAGTATTAGACACGCGAGAATAGCTAAAACATGGGGGTATGAAAGTGAGGGTAACCGCGTGTCAATAGTTTTTCTTTTTGGGTTATAAATATTATATTTTCCTTAATTAAATCAATATTTATTTAATTTTGAATAGCTAATCCAATTATTTTAATCCACAATATTTATTTGGACTAATATATTTTGAATATGGTATAATCTTAAGATCATTTTATGGAAGTTTTGATTGTGTCGTTAAGTCTAGAATGACAAATTTGGTGGGATAGCATAATTTGTTTGTGTGCACAAAATTTCAACTGAATCTCGAATAACACGTCAAATTCTTAAAATTGGGTGAAAACCAACTAAAATGCATCAGTTGGTGCAGACCTATTTTACCCTTCGAAATTATGAGCCTATTGGTTGTATTCACGAAATGTAGATGAATTGACCTCCACAATCGCTGAGCTTGTGCTGCGTTTACAAAAGATTTGGGGGAGGGGGGTTGTTCTTCACGATTACAGGAGCTCCTCTGCAATCAAAAATGACATTTTGAGTGAACTCCATGATTGCGAGCATTATGGTCGCGTTCGCAAAGGTCATTTCTGCAGCCTATTTAATTTATTTTCGAAACAAACTCAAACTTATTTCTCCAACTTCAAAACATGATTAGTCTATCATTATAGCTCTATTTTAAGCAATTCAAAGCTTGAGGTACCCTAAATCTTTGGGGGCACATGTTGAATGATTGAGATGTTTGGAATAGACTATTTGAGGTAATTTTGGGCATTCTGCTGATGCCTTTAAGCCCGATAAAACTATCAAAATACATCTAGAGGAGAGATGTGCACATAACACGTCATCTCATGCTTCGAAGGTAAATCCGAGTCCAAATTTGCAATCAACTTGAAAAATTGAGTGGAAAAGTGATCTTGGTTGATTTTTAGAGCAACTAGATTAAAAGATAATTTTTTGATACAAAAAAGAATTCTTGTGAAGGTGCGCGACAAGTGTGCGATGTGCACCTGATGCGGACCAACACTTAGGTTTTGCCTAAACAATTTCTACGGGATCAGAAAACTCTTTGGGAGAATTGTTTATGAAAAAACACCGAAAAATGAGCATGTTCGTATCCAGACCTCATGTCCCGAGGCGAACTCTTTTTTAGTTTTTCGTAAGGATCATTCTAAACTATTTTCAACCCCTCCAAAGCTACAAATACAATCTTAATAGGTCATTTTGGTCTAAAAAGGGGTTTCTAAACCCATTCTAAGTCCTTTTATGCTAAACGTTAGAGTTCTTGAGAGAAGAAGAGAAAGAAGCTTGGGTTCCAACCCATTCTAAGTCCTTTTATGCTAAACGTTAGAGTTCTTGAGCGAAGAAGAGAAAGAAGCTTGGGTTCCGAGGTTGGAGTCAAATCTTTGAGAAGATTAGTATCATTCTTCATTCTAGGTATGTAAGGCTAAAATAAAATATGGGAATGTTCTTCCATGTGCCCTTATTGATTGCTATAGAGAGATTGTGGAAGTGTTGACCATTATACATATTTTCCATGAATGTTTTCTTATAAATTATATTATTCTATGTACTTTCATATGTTGATGATCATCATAAATTTGATTTTACTATTGAAATACTTTTCATAAGTTATTTCAAAAACCCTAGATATTACTTTCATAAAACATTGCAAGAATGAACTTAGAAGATGAGTTTAGAGCCTTGACAGTATGAATGTGCATGTGGCTATGATTGTAATCCCAATATGAGAGCACTGATAATGATATTGATGAAACTTGATATTCCTGGAGTCTTTAAGATCATGAAATTAATCCTTAGATAATGATCCTAACCCTAGAGTTAATGGTTGATGTAATGAATTAAGTTAACAATGTCCAATGAAACTAGTTAGACGAGTAATCCAGATGATTAATGTCTTATGAGCATGTTGAGTCTTGAGAGGTGTATTGAGCACCGAATTGAGTAAGAGTAGATAACAACTCAAACTTAATAACTACATGGCCAACATAGGAGAGGATTGAACCATACCGAATGTTTCCTTAGTCTCAAAAGAGGACTTGATATTCTTTATTTTGATCGATCGATGTGATGCTCTTTACCCCGACATGGTACTGGATTGATGTGGCAATGACATCGCTTTGTTGCATTATCATCATCTCATAGGTGATGGTTGTCGGTTAGAGAAACTCCCAGATAAGTCCCTCACTGATAGTACTCTGAGTTGAGTTGATGGCATGAGCTTAGATTGGTATTGATAAGTCAATTGTCTACTCTCTGTTCTTGCTTTTGATAGACACTTGACATCTTGATTGAGTATCTTATGAGTTGATATTATTCCATATTATTTCTATCTGCATTTGTTTCGTTCAGCCATTTCATATGCTCGAACATTCCACGTATTAACTTCTATTTGGGCCTTTATCTTTTCATGATGCAGAGACAGGTACTCGGGTGACACAACCCAAATATTTAGTGTGATGACACAGCCCAAAAATTTAGCGTGATGACACTTGCTCAATCCCACCAGAACAAGTAAATCTTAACTCAAAGGGATAATAAAAGATCGCACGGAAGTAATTAACTAGAATAGATAACTAAAGCTGATAATTTTCAAAAACTTAACTACCACCCAAGGATTTGGTTGTCATGTGTACAAGCCACTAACAATACATGAAATCAAAGAAGTACAAGTCCAAGTTGTCCTTCTCGAATAGAACAAGTAGAAAAGAAAATAGGAACAAGAGAGTCAGCCAGATGTCAATAGCTATCTCTCTACGTCTCCTAGGAAATCTTGAAGGATTAAGGAAATACTTTTCACTGTCTGGGCTCACAACCTACAAAATGTAGGAGGGGTGAGTACCAAAACCACGGGGTACCCAGCAAGTCAACGAACTAAACAAAATAAGTCCAATAGAAAAAATCATTTAAAGACATAACAAGTCAAATAATATGACAAATATCCAATCCCAATAGTACTCCATATAATCATAACAAGCCAGAACATTATGGGATGAAATTAATATCATGAGATGTAAATAATGCTATACAATGTCAAATAATAGTGATGCATGTTTGTACTAGTGATACACATCTGCTGATCATAAATATGCCTCAGTCAGAACCCATTTAGGCCACACATGGACCATGTATCTGTCGCGGCGTGCGACCCGACCCTCAAATCATAGTATCCAATACCGGCAAAGACCTCGGCATCACAATATCATCATAAATTCGCCAGCAAAGACCTCGGCATCATATCTCAACCGGTAAAAACCTCGGTCCCAATATTTTCTTTTTTACTCATATCAATACTCAAAATTAATGGAAAAATGCACGTTATGAAACGAATAAACATGATATGAATCCCACAGATAAATCCACTCGTAATCTCCAACCTATATATATATATATCTCAAAAATATGGAATTCTGATCACTTAACCTCATTTATCAATTCAAGTATCATAAATATTGCAATAGCCTTAATCTTCATACTATCACAACCTCAATAACATTCATATCTAAAAGTAAGTATCACTTTGATATTAATAATAAATAATTACTATTCCACATAGAAGAGAGGAAATTTGGGAATTCTACGAGAATTACAAAGTGTAGAAGGTCCACTTGCCTTAGTCAAATCACGATCAATCTAACACTTTAGCCTTTCCTTTTCGAATGAAATCCATAGCACCACGATCTAGACAAATAAATTATTACCATAAGATTACCAAACTAAAAAAACCCAAAAATCTATAGTCAAGTTCTCAAATTTAAGTCTACTATTACAGAAATAGCACACTATATATAAATAAATGTCATTTCAAGAAATGTTACTGCCACAAATGACCACTTCATATTTACGAGAAGCATATTTTTAAAAAATAACAGGACCAATTCTTTAAATATTTAACAGGTCCTTACATTATCCACCACTAAAATTCATGTTTGTCCTTGAACATAAGGTAGAAGAGAGTACATGAAGTTTCGAAAAGGTGAGGATATGTAGCACGTATTTTTGACTCTATCTCCCAAGTCGCCTCTCTAACTGGAAGATTCTTCCATTGTACATTTACGGAAGCAATCTCTTTGTTTCTAAGCTTTCGAACCTGTCTATCCAAAATAGCAATAGGTTCCTCCTCAAATGACAAGTGTGGATTCAATGTCACCGAATCAAATAAAAGTATATGAGACTCATCGAGCACATATATTTGGAGCATAGAGACATGGAACACAAGATGTACAGATGATAAGCTTGGTGGCAAGGTCAGTCTATAGGCCACCTCTCCAACCCTCTCCAAAATCTCAAATGGGCCAATAAATCGAGGGCTAAGCTTGCCCTTCTTCGCAAACCGCATCATACCCTTCATGGGTGATACTCTTAGCCAAACGTGATCGCCTTCCATAAACTCTAATGCTCGAACCCTCCTATCTGCATAACTTTTTTATCGACTCTAGGCCGTCAGTAACCTACCCTGAATCATACGGACCTTCTCCATAGTGTCTCGCAGAAAGTTTGCATCTAATTAGTCCATCTTAGCAGAATCAAACCAACCAATCAGAGATCTACACCGTCTACCATACAAAGCCTCGAATAGAGCAATCTGAATACTGGAGTGATAACTGTTATTATAGTCCAAGTTGTCCTTCTCGAATAGAACAAGTAGAAAAGAAAATAGGAACAAGAGAGTCAGCCAGATGAACGGAGCCATCTGAATACTGGAGTGATAAATATTATTGTAGGCGAACTCTGCTAAGGGCAAGTGTTGGTCCCAACAGGTACCAAAATTAATCACACTCGCTCGCAATATGTCCTTCAACACCTGAATAGTCCGCTCAGATTGTCCGTCTGTCTGGGGGTGAAAGGCTGAGCTCATATCCAGCCAAGTGTCTAGACCATGCTGCAAGGCCCTCTAAAAATGTGAAGTGAAGAGTGAACCGCGATCCGAAATGATAAAAATGAGCACACCATGCAATCTAATTATCTGACTGATATAAAGTTCAGCTAACTTCTCTGCTATATACTTGACCTTAACTGGAATGAAATGGGCAGGCTTAGTCAATCTATCCACGACCACCTTGATAGAGTCATAACCACCCACAGTAGTGGGCAAACCCACTACAAAATCCATCATGATTTTCTCTCACTTTCATGTAGGAATGGTATCCTCTGAAACTTACCGCCAGGTCGCTGGTGCTCACATTTAACCTGCTAACAAGCGAAACACTTAGCCACAAACTCTGAAATATCTTTCTTCATTCCACACCACCAATAGTGTTGACTCAGGTCATGATACATTGTTGTTACTCCTGGATGAATGGAATAACGAGTACAGTGAGCCTCCTCAAGAATCAATCTAATCAACTCTCCCATCATAGGCACACAGACTCGACCTCCAACCCTTAAAACACCATCAGGATCAAGCACTACTTCCTTAGCCTCTCCTCTGGTCACTTTGTCCCTGACGAGGCATAACATCTTATCCTCAACTGATGATAACCAGACCTTAAACCAATCTTAGAAAACACAGCTGCACCCTGAAGCTGATCAAATAATTCATCAATACGGGGGAGAGGGTAGTTGTTCTTGATAGTTACCTTATTTAACTGCCTGTAATCTATACACATCCTCACAGACTCGTCTTTCTTTTTCACAAACAAGGCTGGGGCACCCTAAGGTGACACACTAGGATGGATAAACCCTTTGCTCAACAAATCTTATAGTTGCTCCTTTAATTCTTTCAATTCAGCTAAAGCCATTCTATATAGAGGAATGGAGATGGGCTTAGTGTCTGGCTCTAGATCAATAGGAAAGTCAATATCCCTATTGGGAGGAAGACCTGGAAGGTCAGTGGGAAACACATTGACAAACTTCTGAACCACAGGGATAGACTCTATAGAATGTGGTTCAATACTAGTGTCTCGAATGAAAGCCAAGTAATACAAATATCCCCTATCAATCAATTTCTGGGTATGACTATAGGAGATAACTTTACTAGGATAAGAACCACTATCACCCTTCCACTCAATTTTTGGTACATCAGGCATGGCTAAGGTCACAGTTTTTGTGTAACAATCAAGAACAACATGATATGAGGAAAGCCAATCCATCCCTAATATAACATTTAAATCTACCATCTCTAGAATAATCAGGTCTACCCAAGTATCATACCCAGATAAAGAAATAAGACAAGATTGATACACTCGATCCACCACTAAAGGTTCACCTACAGGTGTAGAAGCATAAATGGGTATAGGCATACGATCATATAACAAATTGAATTCAGATGAAAAGTAAGATGACACATAGGAGTAGGTAGATCCAGGATCAAATAATACAGACACAGATAAATGGGTACAGACATACGATCACATAGAAAGTCAAAGTCAGATGAAAAGAAGGATGATATATAGGCACGTATTTTTGACTCTATCTCCCAAGTCGCCTCTCTAACTGGAAGATTCTTCCATTGTACATTTACGGAAGCAATCTCTTTGTTTCTAAGCTTTCGAACCTGTCTATCCAAAATGATATATAGGAATAGGTAGATCCAGGATCAAATAATACTGATGCAGATCGATGGCAAATCCGGATAATACCTGTGATAACTGCATTAGAAGCTTCTGCCTTGGGCCTTCCTGGAAATGCATAGCAATGTAGTCCCCTACCACCACCCGTCTGAGCAATGCCTCTACCAGGACTGTGGCCACCTCTATCTGTTTGGGCTCTGCCTCGTCCTCTATAGGGTTATAGTGCCGGTGGTCTAGTCTGAACTGACGATCTAGGGTGGGCCCTACCTCTTTCCCCCGATAAGGGACACTATCATTGCAAGTGATCAGGATCTCCACAATCAAAACAGAGTCTCTAACTCTGGGACTGATGTGTTGATCCTGACAAACTACCATATCTGTCTCGCCCTGTGGATCCACGATGTGCCTGACCAGCCTCAGAAGTGGGTAATGATGCATGAACCGGCCATCGACGCTAGGATGAGCTACCTTCTTTATAGAACCCTCTACCTCCAGATGAGTTAACAAAAAACTGTTCGAATGCGTGGGTTCTCTTAGGATCCCCAAACTCTTCTCTTTCCATCAGCTCTGCCTCCTTAGCAACACTTACAACAGACTGGAAAGGGGCCTCATCTCTAGATACTCTAAACACTGCCTGTCGAAGAGAATAATTCAATCCCCTCACAAACCTATGAACTTTCTCTATCTCATTTAGATAAATGGCAGTAGCATGTCTTGATAGCTGACAGAAATAGGTCTCATACTCGATGATTGATAAGCCATCCTGCCTCAGACTCTCAAATCTCAATCTACTCTCTTCCCTCACACTCCAAGGGACAAATTTATCATAGAAAGCATTAGAGAACATCTTCTAAGACACTGTGGGAGATCCTGCAATGATCCTGAGTATGTCCTCCACCATGCTCTGGCTGGCCCATAAAGCTGCAGAGTAACATATTGAATACCATGTGACTTGGCTAAGCCAACGGTATCCAACAGCTCCCTGCAAGTAGTCAGCAACTCGTGAGCATCCTCTATCCTTCCAGCCTAAAATTGAGGTGGGTTCATCTTTCTAAACATCTCGTAGCAATGCTGCTCACTCTCAGTCAATGTAGCCAAAGGCGCACCCCGAACCTCAATAGGTGGTGTCAGGTCATTCTCAGCTCTAGTAACCACTGGTGGCTGCTCTATTAGATCATGGACCAGCGAAACATGATGTTGATCCGAGTTTTGAGCTTCTTCTTTAGGTTGAGAACCGCTTGGTGCACTTGTCGTGTTATTGTTTGAAGCAAAACTCTTGAGTACATTCAGCACTCTTAATAAAATATCCTGCAACAAAGGTGAGGATGCGTGCTTTGAAGGAACCTAGTTCCTTCTAAGGTTAGCCGTAGGCTCTGAATAGACCTCCCTAGCACAACCTTCCGCTGGTGCTGCTCTACGAACATGACCTGTGGCTCAAGCTCTACCCCTACCCCTAACTGGGGCCTCGACAACTGCTTCAGTAGGTGCCTCACCTCTACCACTAGAAACAGTAGCTCTAGTCTATGCCATCTATCCAAAGAACATGGACATAACTCAGTATCAATGAACATAACCACACACGATAAGAGAGAATAAATAAATGGAAGTTTCCTAACAGTCTCCATAACCTCTCAAAGATAAGTATAGACGTCTTCATACCGATCCTTAAGACTATATTTAGACTTGGCTTGTACACATATGAGACCTATGAACCTATGCTCTGATACCAACTGACATAACCCAAAAATTTGGCATGATAGCACTTGCTCGATCCCACTAGAACAAGTTAACCTTAACTCAAATAGATAATAAAATATCGCGCGAAAGTAATTAACTAAAATAGATAACTAAAGCTGAGAATTTCCATAAACTTAAATACCATCCAAGGATTTGGTTGTCATGCGTACATGCCACTAACAATACAGGAAATCAAAAATATACAAGTCCAAGTTGTCCTTCTTCTCGAATAGAACAAGTACAAAAGCAAATAGGAACAAGAGAGTCAGCCAGATGTCAACAGCTATAAAATGTAGGATTAAGGAAATACATTTTACTGTCTGGCTCACAACCTATAAAATCTAGCAAGGGGTGAGTACCAAATATCATGAGATACCCAGCAAGTCAACGAACTAAACAAAATAAATCCAATAGAATACACAAACTCCTTTCATTCCATCCTACCTCTGCAACTACAACCTGCAAAGAAAATCAGCCAGCCAAGCAAGATATAATACACAGTAGATCATTATCCTATTTTCAAGTCATAGGGAAAATTCTATCACTTATCAAGTTCTCATTAATTCATCAAGTGACATTAAATCAATATTAAAACTAATCATGTAAAGACATAACAAGTTAAATAATATAACAAATATCTAATCCCAATAGTACTCCATATAATTATAACAAGCCAGAATATTATGGGATGAAATGAATGCCGTGAGATATAAATAATGTTATGCAATGTCAAATAATAGTGATGCATGTCTGTCCTAATGATACACATCCGTTGATCATAAACATGCCTCAGTCAGAACCCATGGGGGCCACATATGGACCATGTATCTGTCGTGGCATGCGACCCGACCCTCAAATCATAGTATTCGATACTTGCAAAGACCTCGACATCACAATATCATCATAAATTCACCGGCAAAGACCTCGACATCATATCTCGATCGATAAAGACCTCAGACTCTCAAATCTC
>DF362074.1:29755-45158 GCA_000787875.1 Solanum virginianum
TCATCATAAATTCACCGGCAAAGACCTCGACATCATATCTCGATCGATAAAGACCTCGGTCCCAATATTTTCTTTCTTACTCATATCAATACTCGAAATTAATGCAAAAATGCATGTTATGAAATGAATGAATATGATATGAATCACACAAATAAATCCACTCGTAATCTCCAATCACAACAATATATATATATATATATATATATATATATATATATATTATAAATTATTTACCATAAGATTACCGAATTCAAAATACCCAAAAATCTATAGTCAAGTACTCAAATTTTAAGTCTAGGATTAAGACTTTATTCCTCCAAATAATATAATTCTAACGATATTAATATAATACAACATACTTATTATTTAATAAACTATACCTCAATATATCATCATTTAAATTACAAAATGATACCATCCAAAGTGTTGCCACTGTTTACGCAACCAGTGACGGTAACCACAAATAAAACTTAATCAACCTTGCTCTGTTGATCCGGACAATTCACATAATGCGTATAACTTAACACTTTTAAATTAGTTGTATGAATTAAAGGGACCCATCAACAATCACATGCATTCTTACATTATTTTATTATTTTTATTTTTATCTTATTTTATTTTCTTCAAGAAAATCTTTTATTGGTCACATTATCATCACACCACTACTATTCCTTACCTTACTTTATTCATAACTATTCTTAATTAACATACTATCATGTGCAAGGATTGGGCAAAAGTGTAAACATTCTCCTTGGATACCCATCTGTCACCATAAATCAAGAAAAGAACTTCCACTTGGTTGATTCTAACATAGCCAGCACTATGTATCATTTTCTTGCTTTGTTTCCTAACAATTCAAGAAGTAATCAACCTAGCAATAATCAAAATTATTAGAATATAAAACATTATATGTAAAATAAGAAGAAAACACATGAAAAGCACCCTCTCCACTTGAAATTATATGGAGACAAGTACACAGGTAATTGCATATAACATGGTTGCAATGGTCAACATATTTTCTTACCATTATACGTGGCTTATGTCCTATAACTAATATATTCCTCAGGAATTTGAATTAAGACTCTTACTTGGTAAGTGTTCTTGCTTGTCGTCGTACGCCTTCTACCCGTCTCTTCTTCTCTTTACTATTTACTCACACTTTTTATCAACTTCTGTCTTCAGTTCTATATTTATATATATATATATATATATTCATATGAGTCCATGAGCAGAAATGTGAAACTCCTTTTATAGAGGCATAAAGCCTCAGCAAATATTATAAGAAGGTTATTATTATAATTGTTTTCTTTAAACAACACTAAATGGATAATTGTATTCCACTAGCTATGAGTGAAATGTTGCATAAGGGTATAATGTTTAATCTTAATAGGCATTAATGGAATATTTGAGTTGAATGTTGTGTTGGTTATCATCAAGAATTATTGATAAAAAAATGTTAATAGAATCACAATAATAGCCCACTACATATAAATAAATGTCATTTCCAGAAATGTTACTGCCACAAATGCCCACTTCATATTTACGAGAAGGATATTTTAAGAAAATAACAGGACCAATTCTTAAAATATTTAGCGGGTCCTTACATCGAGATCCTCAACAGGCACTCTATTGAACATCTATTCTCTCTACTGTTGATTGGTGAGTCCTCCCCTACATTTGGAAGATACCATTTTATATTTCTATGCTTTAAGTTAGTTTAGTTTTGAGGTTATGGTAACCATGGTCTGTCATGGTACCATTCTAGATTGTAGAGGTAGAGGCTTCATAGACTAGAAGATGATGACTTGATGTTGAGGTCCTTCTTTCCTTGAATTGAGTTTTCTAAATCTACTATTATGTCACATACGTTGACTTTGACTTTGTTGGCCTATGACCCTTATTTATTGAGTATTTATTTATTTCTTTCTTGATATGAGTTTTCTTAAATCTACTATTATGTTCTAGATATTGATACTAATCTTGTTAGCCTATGACTCGTATTCATTGAGTTAGAAGTAAATTGAGCTGCCCACTATCTTGTTTTCCTTATTATAATATCTTTTGCTAAATTAGATGATTGAATGGCTCTTTTGAGACCTAGTGGTTCACTTGGGGACTAGCAATAGTCTCTGAGTGCCGGCCATGTCTAGGGTACCCTCCCGGGCGTGACAAACTTGGTATAAGAGCACAGAGTTCAAATGACATAGAGAGTCTATGAAGCCATGTCTAGTAGAGTCTTATTTATGTGTATATTATGCACCATACTTTATAAACAGGAGGATACATGACATTAAGAATGGTTACACTTCTTTTGTATTCTGAGTTCGTGAGATAGAGTTTAACTCTATTAAAAATATCCATCTAATTCATACATTATGCATTTGCAGATCATGCCTCCTAGGTGTACTGCCACCCAATGAGATGTCTCAACCTTTAACACTGAGAATCCCCCACCAAGGATCCCTACTCAGACAAGGACGAGAGGATGGGGTTGACTTGCCAGAACTACTGGGGTTCCACAAGTGCCTCCTGCTCAGTCGACCCTACCTCAGAGGCCTCTAGCTCTAGCTCCCAAAAGCCTAATACTACAACTAAGCTTAGAGATTTATTGAGGATAAACCCACCAGTCTACATAGGGTTGAAGGTTGAGGAAGACCCATAGAACTTCATCGATGAGATGTGCAAGGCCCTATGGATTATGTATACGATTGAGGTTGAAAGAGTTGAACTTGCCTCCTATCATCTTAAGGATGTGGTGAACATTTGGTATAATCAATGGGAATATAGTCGAGGTGAGGATACTGAGCTTGCTAAGTAAAATGAGTTTGAGAGTACATTTCTCGATCACTTCTTTCCCTAAGAGTTGATGTAGGCAAAGGTTGAAGAGGTTGTGAACCTAAAGCAAGAAGGGTTGACTATCAAAGAGTACAACCTCAAGTTCATTCAGCTATCTAGGTATGCCTCAGAGATGTCTAAGATATGAGAGCGAGGATAAGGAAATTCATGTCTGGATTGCTCAAACATATAAAGAAGGAGTGCAAGGCAACATTGTTGATCCTGGGTATGGATATCTCTAGAATTATGGTCTATGCCCATCAAATTGAGGAGGATAAGAAGAAAGACAGAAAATAGCATTTGCATAACAAAGCCAAATTAGCAAGGCATAAGCCTAGCCAGCATGAGCAAAATAAAGGAGATATGTCCTACTTTCAGAAGAGGTCTTCTATTTATGCACCCTCTTTAGCGAGTCCATCCATCCAACATAAGAAATATGATTAGAAATCTTATGGTCATCAGAGTTTCAAGGTTTAAGGTTCTCAATCGCAAGCTAGTGTGACTCAAGTCTCAAGGGGAAAGCCACCATATGGCAAGTGTGGCAAACTCCACCTAGGTGAGTATCACGAGAGCACAAATGCTTGTTATAAATATGGACAGACTGGTTATTTCCAGAATGAGTGTCCTATGAGAAGACGGGGTGATGGAAGTAATAAAGCGCAATCTTCTACAGTACCCCAGTTGGTAGTTTCAGAGGGGTACCATTTCGAGTACAGGATCCAAAACAAACCATCTCTATTCAATGGGTAATCAAAAGGATCGAAAGGTTGCACCAAATGTTGTCACTGGTATGATTCAAGTCTTTAATTTTGATTGTTATGCATTACTTGATCCGAGAGCCACTCTATCTTTTGTAACTCCCTATGTGGTTGATAGATTTAGGATTCTTCCAGAGTATTTGGTTGAACCCTTTACTATTTCTACTCCTACTAGTGTGTCTATCCTAGTTGAAAGGGTCTATAGAGATTGTGTAGTATCCATCTATTATAGGTATACCTTAGATGACTTAATAGAGTTGGAGATGGTTGACTTTGATGTGATTCAAGGCATGAATTGGCTTCTCCATTATTTGTAGGACCTGAATTGTTAAGTTCCTATTTTTGAATAGAGTGGAATGGGAGTTTTTTTGTACCTAAGGGCATGTTTATTTCCAACCTTAGATATAGAAAGATTATCTCTAAAGGGTATATCTAACATCTCGTATGTGTTAAGTCTAATGATGTTGAGCCTCCTACTCTAGCGTCAGTCACGATTATAAATGAGTATCCTAAGGATCTGCATACAGTCCCTCCTAATACGTAGATGGACTCTGAGATTGATATTCTTCCTGATACCCAACTATCTTAATTTTACCTTATAGGATGACCCTTGCTGAATTGAAAGAGTTGAAAGAGCAATTGAGGGATTTGTTAGAGAATGGCTTCATTAGGACAAATGTTTCTCCTTGGTGTGCTCTTGTCCTATTCATGTGAAAGAAAGATGGGTGTCTGAGAATGTGCATTGATTATAGGTAGCTGAACAAGGTCACGATAAAGAATAAATATCCTCTTCCTAGGATAGGTGATATGTTTTACCAACTTTAGGGTGTCTCTTGCTTCTTAGATATAAACCTTAAATCTGGCTACCATCAGTTGAAAGTGACGGAATATCACCTACCCAAGACAGCCTTTAGGATTAGATATAGCCATTTTGAGTTCTTAGTCATGTCCATTGGGTTAATTAATGCACTTGCAGCCTTTATGGACTTGATGAAAAGAGTATTCAAATGGTATCTTGATATTTTTGTGATTGTTTACTGATGATATGCTGGTATATACTAAAGATGAAGAGGAGTATGCCAATCACCTTAGAATAGTTTTGCAGACTCTCAAAGACCATGAGTTGTATGTAAAGTTCTCGAAGTGTAAATTTTGGTTTAAATCTATGGATTTCCAAAGCTATATTATTTCGGGTGATGGTATTCGAGTAGACGCCCAAAATATTGAAGCGGTTAAGAATTGGTCCAGACTGACCTCTTCAACTAACATAAGAATTTTCTTTTGTTGGTAGGCTATTACCACATATTTGTTGACGAGTTTTTTTCCCTATCCACACCATTGACCAAATTGACTCAAAATAATGTCAAATTTTAGTAGTCTGATATATGCGAGAAGAGTTTCCAAGAGTTGAAAATTAAACTGACTACTGCCCCAGTTTTAACCTTGCTTAATAGGATGGAAGACTTTGTTATATATTATGATGCATTTAGAGTTTGATTGAGTTGTGTACTGATGCAGAGAGGGAAAGTGATAACCTATGCTTCTAGATAATTTAAGATGAATGAGAAGAACTATCCAACCCATGATCTTGAGTTAGCAGTAGTGGTGTTTGCACTTAAGATCATACATTACTAATTGTATGGGGTGTATGTGGATGTTTTCATTGACCACAAAATCCTTCAGTATCTCTTCAGTCAGAAAGAGCTCAACATGCGACGAAGATATGGTTGGAGTTGCTCAAGGATTAGGACATAAGCATTTTCTACCACCTAGGTAAGGCTAACATTATTGCTGATGCTCTTAGCAAGTTATCTATAGTAGCACTGCCTATGTGGTGGAAGGAAGGAAGGAGTTGGCTAAGGAAGTGCATAGATTGGCCCGATTAGGAGTATAATTTGAAGAGAATGATAAAGGCGGAGTTAATGTTCAGAATGGGTTTGCGTCATCTTTAGTGATAGAGATGAAGGAAAAGCAAGACCAAGATGCTGTCCTACTTCAATTAAAAGAGGTTGTCCACAAACAAAATGTGATAGTCTTCTCCAAAGGGGGAGATGGAGTTTTGAGATACCACAGTAAGTTGTTCGTTCCAGATGTTAATGGAGTACGAGATAGAATTATGGCTGAAGCATATAGCTCTAGATATTCCATTCATCCTGGGTCCACCAAGATGTACCACGAGTTGAGAGAAGTCTATTGGTGGAATGAGATGAAGAGGGATATTGCTGAGTTTGTTTCTAAGTGTCCAAATTGTTAATAGGTCAAGGCTGAGCATGAAAAGATCATATAGATTGGCTCAGAACTTTGAGATTCCTAAATGGAAATGGGAGATGATCAATATGGACTTCATTAGTAGTCTATCGAGTTCCCGAAAATAGCATTTTTGATATGGGTGATTGTGGATAGGATGACCAAATTGGTTCACTTCTTAGCAGTTAAGATAACTAACACTGCTGAGGAGTATGCCAAGTTGTACATCCATGAGATTATGAGGTTGCATGGAGTTCCTTTGTCCATCATCATATAGAGGAGTTCAATTCACCTCTCAATTTTAGAGATCTTTTCAGAAGGGATTGGATACTAAAATAAATCTGCGTACAACTTTTCATCCTCAAATAGATAGTCAAACAAAGCGTACCATTCAGACTTTGGAGGATATATTAAGGGCTTGTGTCCTCTACTTTAAAGGAAATTATGATGATCACTTATCATTAATTGAATTTGCATAAAACAATAGTTATTATGAAAGAATCCAAATAGCTCCTTCTGAGGCATTGTATGGGAGAAGATGTAGATCACTAATTAGGTGGTTCAAAGTTGGCGAAGCTGAATTAATTAGACCTGACCTTGTTCATCAGTCTATGGAGAAGGTAAAGGTTATCAGAGAGAGGTTGAAGGCTGCACAAAGCTGCCAAAAACCTACACTGATAAGAAGAAGAGATCTAGAGTTTGAAAAGAATGATTGGGTGTATTTGAAAGTGTTACCCATGAATGGTGTCCTGAGGTTTGGGAAGAAGGGGCAATTGCATCCTCACTATATAGGTCCCTATCAGATTGCGAAGAGAATTGGGAAGCTTTCTTATGAGTTAGTGTTGCCTTTCGAGTTAGTCGCAATTCATCCAGTATTTCATATTTTGATATTAAAGAAGTACTTGGGAGATCTAACCTTGGTGATCCCTGTTGAGTGTATTGGAGTAAAGGATAATCTGTCCTACAAGGAGATTCCAATCTAAATTTTTTATCGTTAGGTTTGAAAGCTAAAGACCAAAGAGATAGCCTCCATCAAAGTCTTATGGAGGAATCAATTTGTTGAGGAAGCCACGTGAGAAGCTGAGAAAGTTATGAGATCCAAATACCTGCATCTATTCGAGCTCGATGATGAGAATGTTGAAGGTAATGTTCTTACCCTTAACTTAAATTGATTTACCTATTCTTGAGTTGTGTTTATTCTTGAGTCTGAGTAGAGTTTGTTGAGGTTGATGAGGAGTCGATAGTTTGAGTTACTAAGAGGAGTCCTGAGTATATTCGTGTCTTGATATCCACCTTTACTCATCATTTGAGGATAAATGATTCCAAGGGGGAGATGATGTAACAACTGATAAAATTACCAAAATACCCCTAGAGAAGAGATATAGGCATAGCACGTCTTCCCATGCTATGAAGGCAAATTCGAGGCTGAATTTACAATCAGTATGAAAGATTGAGCGGGAAAGTGGTTTCGGTTGATTTTTAGAGTAACCGAATCAAAAGATAATTTTTTTATGCAAAAATAAATTCTAGTGAAGATGCAAGATAGGTGTGCGACATGCACCTGACACGGACCAACATGTAGATTATGCCCAAAAATTTTCTGCGAGATTAGAAAACTCGTTCAGAGAATTTTCAGCGAAAAAATATCGAAAAATGAGTACGTCTGCATCACAAACCCCATTCCTAAGGCAAACATTTTTTATTCAATTTTTCATTTTTCAACCCCTCCCAAACTCAAAATATAATTAAAATATGTCTTTTTTGGTCTAAAAGAAGTTTTTAAACGCATTCTAAGTCCTTTTAGGCTAAACATAAGTTAGAGTTCTTGAGAGTACAAGAGAAAGAAGCTAGGGTTCCGGAGGTTGGAGTCAAATCGTTGAGGAGATTAGTGTCGTTCTTCATTCCAGGTATGTAAGGCTAAACTAAAACATGAGAATGTTCTTCAATGTGCCCCTATTGATAGTTATAGGGAGATTGTGTAAGTGTTGACCTTTTTGCCAGTTTTCCATGAATGTTTTCTTGTAAATTATATATAGTCTATGCATTTTCATATATTGATGATCATCATATATTTGATTTTACTTTTTAAATACTTTTCATGAGTTATTTCAGAAAACCCTACATGTTACTTTTATTAAAGATTGCAAGAATGAACTTAGGAGATGAGTCTAGAGCCTTGACGGTATAAATGTGCATGTAACTGTGATTGTAATCCCAATATGAGAGCACTAATGATGATATTGATGTAACTTGATGTTCTTGGAGTCTTAACGAATGAAATTAATCCTAGGATAATGATCCTAACCCAAGAGTTGATGGTTAATGTAATGAATTGATTCAACAATATCCGATGAGACTAGTTAGACAAGTAATCTAGATGATTGATGTCTTATGAGCATGTTGAGTCCTGGAAGGAGTATTAAACACTGAATTGAGTAGGAGTAAATAACAATTTGAACTTAATAACTACATGGCCAGCGTAGGAGAGGACTGAACGATAAAATTGGATGTTTCCTTAGCCCTAAAGGAGGAATTAGGGTTCTTTATTTGGATCCACTGATGTGATGTCCTTTAACCCGATAAGGTACTAGATAGATGTGGTAATAACATCACTTTATTGTATTATTACCGGCTCATAGATGATGATTTTCAGTTTGAGAAACTCCCATATAGGTCCCTCACTGATAGTACTCTGAGTTGAGTTTATGAGTTTAGATTTGTATTGATGAGTCAATTATCTACTCTTTATTCTTTCTTTAGATAGACACTTGATATCCTGATTGAGTATCTTAAGAGTTGATGTTATTCCATATTATTTTTGTCTTTATTTGTTTAATTCAGTCATTTTACATGTTTGTGCATTCCACGTATTGACATCCATTTGGGCCTGCATCTTTACATGATGTATAGAAGGTACTCGAGACCCTCAACATGTGCTTCTTTGAGGGTTTGTTCTCTCTACTGCTGATTAGTGAGTCCTCCCCATCATTAGGAGGATGCCATTTTATATTTAGTTTCATTTTGAGTTTGTAATAGCCATGACCTGTCATGGTATCATTTTAGACTGTAGAGGTAGAGACTTCATAGACTAGAAGATGATGACTTGATGTTGAGGTCCTTCTTTCTTTCTTGAATTGAGTTTTCTTAAATCTACTATTATGTCTTAGATGTTGAGACTGATCTTGTTAGCCTATGACCCTTGCTCATTGAGTTAGAAGTAAACTGAGTTGCCCACTATCTTGTTTTCCTTATCCTAATATCTTCCGTTGAATCAGATGATTGAATGACTGTCTTAAGACCATATGGTTCGCTTGGGGACTAGCAATAGTCTCTGAGTGCTGGCCTAGTCTCTGAGTGTCGGCCACGTCTAGGGTACCCTCCCAGGGCGTGACAATGCCTTTGTTGTTTTTCTTAGCTTAAATGTGAATTTTCTTGCATGAACTGAATTGGTTGATCTCGAGCTCAGATTATGTTCCATTTGAGGACACAAGTTCATAAAACTATTTAGTACCCTTTTACAGAGTTTTTTTTATCGATATTATTATATATCATTTTCATTATTTTTATTGATATTAATTTTATCTCATTAGAACCATTTCACATTGATTTTATTGTATCTCACTAAAATTATTTTTCATCGGTATTATCATATCTCATCAGAATCATTTCCCATCGGCATTATTAAATATCCCTGGAATCATTTTTCATTGATATCAAGTAATTGTGGATCTAATTCAGTTTTCAAAATCAATATATACAGGCATATACATGTAATGCATGAGTACGCTATGAAGTCCACAATAATAAATGGCTCAAATTAAGCAATCATGGTGAACCTCTCAAAATATGATCAACATCATCAACCAAGTCTTTCGATTCAAGGTTCACATAGATACACATAATTACATTGTCATTTTATTACCCCATCTCATCTTGTTATATCATTTCATTGAATAACTCACACATGGCCAACTTCACATTACTCCCCAACATACATAGAAGGAAATACAAAGTTCTACATCCTCAACAAAGATTTAGAAATTCACTTTCGTCAAATTTATCAAGCAATCACCCCGAAATATGAGTTTTATCCTTTTGTTGGATCTCCAAATCAATAAAGTCTAATCAAATATAGATTCACTATAAGAACCCAAGAACAACAATGCTCAATTCATGAAATTTGAAGATCGAATTTGAAATGATTAAAAAATTCATTCTCTAGAAAGTAGGGGTAAATTTAAAAATTAATACATAAATATTTTATGCAAATATTTGAAAATCAATGTTCAAAACCATTTTGAAAATAGAGTTCAATTCAACTCATAATCCTCAATTTATCAAAAAATCGTTTTCATGAAAAAAATCAAAAAATTTAAAGTTCAAAATCAAAAATTAAATGTTCAAATCAGGAAATAATCCATGAAAAATGAAGATTCTAAGTTAAAATCATTTACCAGATGAATTAATTTTAAAAAAATCACCTTAGAATCGCCACATAAAAGTCTCCAAAGCTCAAAAAATAGAAAATGGGAAAGAAACCCAAAATCAGTCAGGATTTAGTTGTCAAAGAAGCATCAAGATCATGGTTTGCTTATCACCATAATAGTTGTCAAAGAAGCATCAAGATCATGGTTTGTTTATTCTTTTGTTAATGCTACGTGAAGGATAATTAATATTTCAAAATAGACATGCAAAGCATCTGAAGAGAGATTTAGTTGCCTACTTACCAAACTTCATCTTTATGGAATAATACTTATTCTTATGTACTAGCAAGTAAAAAATAAACAAGTTTTTGAGGGGGAAAATGATTGACACCAATAGAATTAAAATTCTTCATTTTACATGTATATTTTTTTTCTAAGTAAATACTAATATTCCAATTAGTCGGATATTATAAGCACAAAATCTTGAATAAATTTGTATTATAAGCACAATTCGAGCTTTATGCTCCCTTCTAGAATATTCTCAAAGATTTTTTCTTGGTAATGTTAATTTACTATGCAAAAAAAAAAAAAACGTGGTACTAAGCTCTACAAAATTCAATTATTTGAAAAATTGTATTTGTGGAATTTCACTATATATTATTATTGTTATTGTTAGTTAGATTCATTTTTTTAAATAGCAACAACAACAACGATCAAATTAAAATTATTATTATTATTATTATTATTATTATTATTATAATAATAATAATAATAATAATAATAATAATAATAATAATAATAATAATAATAATAATAATTAGGGGTCAGTTATTGCAAATATTTGTAAGAAACCAATCTCTAGAGTCGCTTCGCATTTTCTTGATTTTTTATGCTAATTAAACAGTGCATCTTTGATATTCGATATTATTAAAAGATAATTTTTTTTATAAGATTTCGCAGTTCGCATTTTTCATGATTTTTGACACTAAAAAGTCAATATTCAAAAATATATATTTTTTTCCATATGGAAAAATTATTCCTTTTCAATCATTTTTTTTAGAAAAAAATTTTAGTAGCTTCTTTTCTTAATAAGATATGTTTTCAAATTTAGCAAGTCATAAGAAAATAAATATTATATTGGTTAGTGAGAGGAATATATTTCAAGTTTATATTCCTTGGGTAATTTTATTATAGCAAACATTATTATGTTATACTTTTTCAATCTCATGATCATTTTGGATAAGGAGATTATGGAGAATAAATGCTGCTATGAATTTCTCTTCTTTTCAGAAATAAATAATTTCACCTAATTGCGTTTTTATGAACGTACAAGTACTCCAAAATACAAAGGATAGAATTAATTTCAAATAAAAGTGAAAAAGTTTGAAATACGTTACAAACATACACAAATAGCTGATTCCGCTAGCACCAATATATATATATATATATATATATATATATATATATATATATATATATATATATATATATATATATACACACATTTGTCTACTCTTTTTATTAAAAACATTATTTATTTACTATTTAAAAAATAAATTTTTATATGTATTTGTTAGTTGCCATTTTTAACGTATCAAAAAGAATTATAGTGTGATAAAACAATCTCGTTAATTATTTTTTTTTCACTCAAAATTTGACCAACTCATTAATCAGAAGAAAAAATTACACAGTCAAGCAAAGATAAATTAGTATATCTATTTAATACAATCATAATTTTAAAAATTACATAATCCAAATTTTCTTTTTCCCAGTAAATTCGCCACTCCCCTCCGTCCTTTATCTCTCTCGCTTGTGACTCTCTTCCCTCAAGAGCGGATCTAAGAAGGGTCAAGGAATATCACGTGACACTAATTTGTTTGAAAAATTTACTATATATATATATATATATATATATATATATATATATATATATATTTAAAAAAAGAATACGAAGTGCATCGAGTACCATTATCTGTTAAGAATTTTTTCATTTTCAAAAAATTAAAATTAAAAGTAAAGGCAAAAGAATATATAGAGGATATATTTTAATAACATGATAATTCTTGGCATAGAAGTACTCTCAACTTAGTTGATTTTGTCTGCTAATTTCATGGTCAAGATTGTGCGTTCAAACCTACAAGTTGTCTTTTTTATTCATTTTAATTTTTCAATTACATTTGAAGTTCTCTATTCACCTTTCCCATAGCTTTATACTCTCTTAGTCCTATTTTATGTGACACCCTTTGACTTGACATGATATTTAAGAAAAAAAGGAAGTCTTTTTAAACTTGTGATCTAAAATTATTTTGAGATATTTGTGTGACTAAGAATCATTTCATTAAGGGTAAAAGAGAAATTTTAAGGTTAAATTATTTCCAATTAAAGTAAGACGATATTCTTTTTGCGACAGATAAAAAGAAAGGTATCACATAAAATGGAACAGTGAGGGAATAATGTTATTACTTGGGCGGCTTGGACAACGACCCAAGTTGAAATAGTTGGTTTAAAGTATTATTTATAGTATCTGTGTATTTGTGAGAGATGAACAGGCAACTTTGAGGAGATATATGTGCATCTATGTATATACGCATGTGTATCTATGTATCTGTGTATGTGTATCAATGAATTATTGACCAAATTTTCAGTTCTTAATTCTCTTTTCAACTTTGACACTTGTTAAAATAATCTCATAAAAGAACTGTGATATCTAATACAATTATGTTCTTCAAATTATTATGTATTTATGCACAAGTATTACATGATAATTGAAAATAGCCAACTAAATAAGCATGCGACTTACCTTAAAATAACTATATCTAGTAAAATATAAAAATTATTCATATATGATGTATACACCAAACTATGTTATTTTTCATGATTAAGTGATTAAATAAAGTAAATTACATATTAATTAATTAAGATTAGGTAAAATAAACTCTAAATTCAAACAAATTGCATGCATGTATTGGATCGATATGTACATTATGTGTAGATAAATTTTACCCTTAGTAAAATGAAAAAAAATATTGATCTATGATATAATGTATGATTCTTAAAATTAAAATGATACATGCACACTTTGAAATAGATACATGCATCGTCGTCACTAGTATATTATTTGTTGCTTGGTCCCTTGGTATTATGGGATGACGGTTAGGTTTCTACTTGTTAATTGTACTGGTGGTATGGGATGCCAGTCGGTTATTATTTGCTCATATTTGCACTTGCCCGTGATACTTTGTTAGTTAGTGACTTGTTTCTTTATTGGTTGAATATGTAAGCTTTTAGACTGGGTTGGATTAGTTTCTAGATTGCTAGGTTGCTTATAGGCTCTTCATATTTAATTTTTTTTGTGTGTCTCTTATCATGTATATGCTTCAGGCTATCAATCTTGCTAGCAGATGATAAACCTGCTTCTCCCAGGTATACTTCTTGCCTCTCCTTCTTCACCTTATTTATCTTGATTATTATATATGTTTTCTATCTATTATCCTATTATTTGTGCCATATATGCCTTATTCTCATGACACACACATCCACACTTGCTTTGCCTCTCCTTCTTCACCTTATTTATCTTGATTATTATATATGTTTTCTATCTATTATCCTATTATTTGTGCCATATATGCCTTATTCTCATGACACACACATACACACTTGCTTTGCCTCTCCTTCTTCACCTTATTTATCTTGATTATTATATATGTTTTCTATCTATTATTCTATTATTTGTACCATATATGCCTTATTCTCATGACACACACATACACACTTGCTTTGCCTCTCCTTCTTCACCTTATTTATCTTGATTATTATATATGTTTTCTATCTATTATTCTATTATTTGTACCATATATGCCTTATTCTCATGACACACACATACACACTTGCTTTATCTGTAGAGCTCAAAAGGCATATACCTTTTGGGTACCATTTGTTTGATATTCATATTATACTTTTACATCTTGCAGATTATAGTACCAGTCCACGTTGTTGATTTTCTTTTGTGTAAAACTTTCATGGATCTCAGAAATTGGGGTAAGCTCCAATTGTTTGGAGTTGTCGATTTCCATTCTATTGTTGTTTAGACTAGTCTTTCTTTTGTATTCAAAGATAGCCTATATTGTTATTGTATTTGTAAAAACTTTGCATCCCTATTTTGTGTATTAGAAATTTGATTACTAACTGATACTAGGTCTTGGGGGTGATCTAGTGTGTTATTATTGTTGATATCCTCTTTCTTCTCTTCATGGTTGGCTTTTTGCTTTAATTTGTTTCACTAGCTTCCTGGCAATAGTTTGTTGCCTAGGCTTACCTACTGTTAGATTAACGGTAGGTGCCATTGCGATCTGAGAAGTCTGATCGCGATAATAAATACGTTGTTTCTAATATAAATTTAAGATAAATTTTGTAATGAATTAAAATATCGCCTGCATTATATAATTTGACTTTGTCGTAGTGTGTTTTATGAAATTCTTTTATTACTGGCCGAATTATACGGCCGTCAAATTTGAACTCATTAGTAAATTTTTTTCAAAAAAATTGGGCTTTCAAATTTGTTAATTTAATTTTCCTATGAACTTGTGAAATGCAACGGTAATGAAATTGACAAAGTTATTTTTACTTCATTTGGTACAAAAGATAAGAGATAACATTTTCAAATTGTGAAGAAAAGCAAACTATTTCGTGACGTTCTAGTTGTTAGGCGGATGTAGTGGTTACCCACCAAACTAATTAAAAAAGAAGGACAAGAGAAAATAAAGGAAGAAATTTTTAGTGCATACAATAATACAGAAGCAGTACAGGAGAAAATAAAAAGAAAAAATTATTTGTACATGCAATAATGCAAAAAAGAAAAGTTAGTGCTTTCATTTAGATCTTGTTTTAGTACGTATAGGCAACATGCTTTATAAAAAGAAAAAATAATCTCTTGACAAAAATCATTAGTGATAGTTTACTGTTGTTACTTCACTAACAAATTTAATTTTAGTACTTTTAAAGACATAGTTTAGGAAGAAGGGGGAAAATGGAATTTGGAATAAGACGTAGCAATAATTGAATATATAGTCAGAATTGTTTATAATTTATTGGCAGTGACACCATTATAAAAAAAATTAATTATATATTTGATCGGACCTG
>DF362073.1:3306-13371 GCA_000787875.1 Solanum virginianum
GCCCGGTTACTTTGTCTTGGCCCCTGCTCTTATCTATGTATTAGAGGTATTTGTTGGATATGTTAAGTATCTATGATATGAGTTTAATTATTGTCTTTTGATCATGATATTGTACAAGCTTTTACCTTAGCCCCGTTTTCCCCATTCTATTATCTTTGATGCTTGATTTATTGCTTCCGACCAAGGATGTACAATGATGTTTTATGAGGCTTACTTGGGGTCCCTTCGGGTTTCCCTTGCATCGTGTCATGTCTAGGCCCTAAGCTTGGGTGGTGATAGAGAAGCAACACTAGTGTAAGCCATATTGGTTGTATTCTAATTATGATCTGAAAGCTGCAAGTTGCAACAGGTCAATGTTGCTGTAAATTAATAACATTATTAAAATGTTACAAAAGCATTTATCTTTTTATATAATTCCTCTGTATCACTGATAAATATATATGTGATGATCTTTCTTCCTTTCATATAATTTTTTATCAATTCTGCTTAATAAAGAAATATAAACTTTGCTATCAAACCTATCAGACATAAATCGCAAACAGATACTTAGTCTGTGCTCAATTACTCATCTTCAATGTTTAATCAAATTAGTCATAATCTTAGCAGTGTTATCCCACAAGTAGAGTCTAGAGAAAATGCGTAGTATATAGACCTTACTAGTTACTCCTACAGGGTATAAAGGTTGTTTTCGAACTGTTGTTTAATCTTAAACCCAAAAAAGAAGAAAGTTTAGAAAAAAATCATGTTTCTATCTTGCTCCAACAAGAGTTGCTACCATCTAATTTTATTTTCTCTTTAGAAACTAAATCTTCCCATGGCTCTTCTTTCTCCATCTTTGTTGTCCTCTGCTTTGGATTTTAGAGACATTGATGCTTCATCACTTGCTAATGGGAGAGCGTGTTGTAGCCAACAACTATTTGTTGTGTTACTAAATGAGTTTACAACTGATTTATGAAGTTACTTATTAGTTGGGTTTACTGTAGACACTCGTGAGAGATTACCTTGATTTATTCATTCTTGTGAATATTTCTCTTAAAAAAATAAACTATTCTTTTGTACTATACTTCCCTTATTTAACTCTATGACACATAATGAAAAAGGAAAAGAAGCCATGTTTGTTGTGTTCTTATATTTTTATTTGCATGTCTTAAAGCTATTTTAGTATGGGGTGTCTGACTATTTGGTAAGTAGTGTGTTAATGTGAGTGTGCGTCATTGTAACGTCTGGTAAAATTATCAAAATACCTCTAGAGAAGAGATACGTGCATAATGTATCTTCTCATGTTCTGATGGAAAATCTGAGGCCGGATTTGCTATCAGCATGAAAAATTGAGTAGGAAAATATCTTAGTTGATTTTTAGAGCAACCAGATCAAAAGATAATTTTTCAATATGAGAATGCAAACCAGTGTAGGTGTATGACAGGGCTGTGATGCGCCACCGGCACGGACCAACACTTGGTTTTATTCTAAAAATTTTCTACAGAATTAGAAAGCTCGTTTGGAGAATTTTTGGCAAAAATACCAAAAAATTACACAGTTTGTGTCTTAAACCCCGTGTACGAGAAGGATTTTTTTTGAATTTCATGAGGGGCATTCTAGACCTTTCTAAACCCCTCCTGGACTTAATATATGATAAAAATGGGTCATTTTAGGCATAAAAATGGTTTTAAACTCTATTCTAAGCCCCTTTTAAGTCCTTGAAAAAGACTAGTGCTAAAGAGAAGAGAAGAGGAGGAAGGAATTAAAGAGTTCGAAGAGAGTAGCTTGAGGTTGATTGTCCAAAGGTTCAATCTAGGTATGTAAGGATACTTAAAGCGTTGGGTTATGTTCATCCACGCGCCCCTTCGTCTACTTGAGTTAAGATCATGAGTGTAAACCAAATGTTTTAAATCCTATGGTTTTTGAGTTCCAAATTCTTATACATATTGGAGTTTCATGAAAATACTTGATTCAATTTATAAGTTGCATTGTCATTACCATGAAATATGAATGTTATTCGAATACTTGATGCCCTGGCCCAAAATTTAGTATTTTCTTTGCTCACTAATTAAATTGAAAATTATGAATCTAAAATTCTAAACCAAATAAAGTGAACCTGAGAAGTATGTTTTCTTGTTTCATATATGTATGCACAGATTATCTATTATGTCCTATGTGGTGAGCCTGGGTGATATGATGTACTTGACCATAACCAGTGAGAGTCTTGCATGATGTGAGTTAGAGTCTTGAGTTGCATTGTATGGACAACAATCCTAAGTTATAGAGTTGTTGAGTAATTGAGTTGAGTTGTTGAGAACTGAGTTAGCTTGTCTGAGATGAGTCCAAGAGATGAGTTTGAACTAATTTCTATGAAAATATTTTAGTCTTGCAAGGAGCATTGAGCACTAAGTTAGGTGATTGAGAAGTACCTCATAACTACGTGTGCCTATGTAGGATAGTCGTGCAGTTTTCCATAGAGACGGGAAAGAGTTAAGAGTGATATCGTTGAAAGGAGTCTGAGTGGCTAGTTATATTCATGTCACTCTTTGGATCCGAGAGAGAGGTAGAGGTTGACGTCCTTTACCATGGCAAGTTTAGGATGGGCGTGGCAATGACATCTTTTCCTTGTATATCACCAAAATCTCATGGTAGTGGAGAGTTATGTTGGTTAGAGAAACTTCCAAGCAGTACTTGACTTTAGCATATCATAATTTTCGAACTGAGTTGCATTAAACACTGAGTCTATTTCTAAAGCATGATTTCAAACTTCAAACTTACATGATTTACTTAAGTTGAGTTATGAGATAAGGAGTTGAGTCGTTTGAGTGAGTTTGAGCCTATTTGTTTCCTTGAGATATTTTATATATCATATATTCCACGTACTAATGCCATTCTGTGCTACATCGCTTCATGATGCAAAGACGATATTAGAGAACTTCAGCAGATGCACCATTGGAGTTCATGTCCATGATTCCAGAGATAGTGAGCCCTCCTTACCTTCTTTTTCCTTTTACAATGTACTCTATTTTCTTTGAGTTGGGTAGCCATGGACTATCATGGTACTATCTAGATGTTAGAGGTTGAGGCTTCATAGACATTGAGTAGAGGATTTGGAGTATTGTCCCTTTTCTTACTTTGTTTTGTTGAGAATTTTCTTTTTATATATAAAGACTGGGTTATCTAATTACTTTACAGTCTTTTTGTTAAGCATTTTTCTTCTGCAGTTGAGTATGAGGTGATAATGAGGCCGAGTGGTTTGCTTCGGGACTAGCACTAGTCTCTGAGTGCAGGCCACGCTAAGGGTACCCTCCCGGGGCGTGATAAACTTGGTACCAGAGCACAGAGTTCAAGTGTCCTAGGGAATCTATGAAGTCGTGTCTAGTAGAGTCCTTATTATTGGTGTGAAGCGCAGCACATCCATAATAGAGAGGCTATAGGATATTAGAAAAAGTTTTCCTTCTTTCAGATTCTGAATCATGCGATAGAGCTATTTCTTAAGAAATCTACGATGATTTGTGTGTTGCTATAAACTTTTCGACTATGCCTCATCCATGAGGCGATAGTGACAGTAATGTTCAAATCCTTATAAATGAGATACTCTACGATAAAGTAATCAGAATAGTATAGAGACTGCACCAGGCTTGAGAGAAGTCGACTAGTGTGCGAAGTTGATTTACTAGAAAGAATGCACTACTCATATGAATCATGTATTTGAGTTAGCTCTAGATGTATCCAAACCCTCTTTTTCAAGACTTGCTTTTGACGTGACCCATGAGAGAGGAACTTATGTCTCTAAAGAGTTTAATGTTATCACCTATGAGTGAGATGTGAGGTCTTATAAAAAATTGAATCATCCCAGAGTTAGAAAGATGATGATGGAAAGAAAGGGACAAGATAGTAAGAGTAATGGCTGATTGAGGCTTGTAGTTAGAGTTACGTATTTGTTAGGTAAGTAGTGAGGTAATGAGTCGATTGCCATAAGTTTGATAAAAGAGTCATAAGTACCCCATGATTTTCATGATAAGGTATAGAGGAATAGTTATTGTTAGAATATGATAGAGCATGCTCAAACTAGAAGGAGATGTGTTGTAGCATTCATGCTATTGAGGGTGAAGTGTAGATGTTGAATAGGGGAAATGAGTGCTTTCAATGTGATAGACCTAAATTAGGCTCATGATTTTTAAGTGAGAGTTCATGAGACTCATCAAATTATGAGCTTAGTCAGATAAGGATACATGATTGAATAGGTAAGTGGTACCGAGTTATGAGGAAGGGAGGTGTTGATATTGAATACACGCTATAAGATTTTAGTGGGATTATTTCTCCTAAAGTTTTACCAAGTAGTTGTAAGTTGGCATTAGAGAGGTGTATGATAGATGCACATGTTAGTGCTAGACCCTAAGCTTGAATTTGAGGAGTAGTGTTAAAGAGGAGATAGTGTGGTGAGAATGGTAGTCTTAGTTGGAGATTTGCTCTAAGAGGCTTGCCATAGTGTGTGTTCAAGAAGAAGGTGATGATTTGTGAGGAAGTGATGCTATGGGGGGGTATAAGCAACTTAGCTAAGACAAGTGAGACGAGGATAGCTCAAATGATAAGAAGAGGCTTGAGATATGTATCCATGATTGTGTAAAGATGTGTGAAGCTTTAAGTTATAACTACTATAGGAATCTAGATAGTATATTATTTGAGTTGTCAATGTGGAGTAGGCTAATATAAATAATCTTTGTCGTCACGAGGAGCTAAGTTAATTTGGGGCTTATGGGTAGATTATGATGAGTTTTCATGATAGTCTAAGTTTTATATAAATGAGTTTATGGGGGCATAGGAGTTAGGAGTCTACAGGCAAAAAGAGGAGGTTAGATTGTGAGAGTTGTAGGAAGTGGTTATGTATGCCATAAGAATAATAAATATACAGAGATTTCCATAGAGACGGGAAAGAGTTAAGAGTGATATCGTTGAAAGGAGTCTGAGTGGCTAGTTATATTCATGTCACTATAGCATAATCAAGAGTTTAAGATATTCTTGTGGATAGTGATTCCTTGATTGTATTGAGATATATGCTTATAGCCTAGTAGAGGAAATTGATTCACAAATATAGAGAGAGGACCTTAAGAGCTAAGGGGGAGATGATGAGGTGGTAAACCAGAGTAGATCTTGAGTCTTCGGTAGTGATGAGTTGATCAAGATAAGATATCAATTCTTTTCCATCTCATATGATCTTTGCCCTTCAGTTAAGATGATACTTTATTCCCTTCTGGTGTATGACACGACTGCCATACCTATGGCCTAGTCCCATGCACATCATATTGATTCCCGTTCATGTTGAGTTTCGAGGATGAGAAGCGATGACTTCATTCATTAATCTTGACCTTACCCTATAGATCCAAGAGTTTCCAATCCTATATTGAGTGAGATGTGACCTGAGTTTTACACTATGTATATTTTTGTGAACTCAGAGTGAGTCTCGATAGACAGGAGAGATTGTACTTCATTATGAATATCTTCAGATAAGATTTTTCTATTGAATCCTGCTAATGATCTTTGTTCTAAGTACTTTGAGTGATCCTGCTTTCCAGTCTTGATAGAAGTGTTGAGGATAGTAGAGGAGTGATGGTTAGCGAGGGAGAGTGAGAGTTCTTGATCCTGATGTCATCTTATACACGCACTGACCTTCGACTGTTATGTCATTGTTGATGGTAGTAGACGAGTTATGGGTGATAGGAGAGAATGAGTGCTCCTGAATTGTGATAATAGAGTTGAGTTCCTATCTTTGAGTTGATGTTCCTTTTTGAGCCTTTGTGTACTTGAGTATGAAAGTCCTTGATAGTATTCGTGCCTAATAATGATGTTGGAGATAAAGATTAAACTCTGGATATTGTGTTCGAAGTCTATTATTGCGAATAGGTATTTGAGTTCTTTATGGTATTCATTCTTATTTTGCATGAAGAGGTAGTAGTTTGAGGTTTCGCCAAAGGGGGAGATGATGAGTTCCTCCAGGTCCAATTGTGATGTTAATTGTAGTAGACTGAGAGTGAGGGTAGATGAGGGGGAATAAATGTATCCTTATCGTGATACTGGTGTTAAACTTGTGTCATGTAGGGATAGAGATAGGGAGGAGGAGAGAGATGAGACCTTATGATGTGCAACAGATAGGTAAGAGTATATTGGTGTGACTTTTAGTGAGAGCTCATTGAATGGTACAGGTAGAAGTGACAAGTAGGATTGAAAATTCTAAGACATGGTTGAAGTGGTTTGAGTGATAGACTTGAATGGCGGATGTCACTATATGAGTGATTGGGGAAGGCTATCAATGACTTTTGAGTGAGTGTTTCAGGTAAATGCGTTAAGGTAGTGAGAAGGAGTAACATTCTCTAAGTGAAAATCCCTGAGGAGGTATAGAGTTTGAGTTGAGGAGTAGTTTTATAGGAATGTGATCATCTTAGGAATAGCACCTTGAGGCTCAGAAGTAGGCTTGATTGGAAGATGAAGAGGTGGTTAGGTGGAGATTTGAATAAGAACGATGAGCTTGAATTGAGGGAGTAGAGTGCCATGAAAAGGAGCACAATTGAGATGGGGAGTTGAGCTCGAGAGTGTCCATAAAGTCTTGCATATCACGATGGTCCCATCCTCGATTAGAGTTGATGACTTCCTTCTTTAGTCCAAACAATTGATTGACGAGGTGTTCGAATGATTGTAATTGCTTAAGTTACGATATTCCATTCGTGCCTACCAGTGAGGATGTCTAAGGTATAAAATGAGAACCTTATGGGATAGATTGTAGGATTATGACTAACTTACGAGGTACCACAAGGTGACTTTGAGTTAGGCTTGACTTTGGTAAGAGTATGCAGCAAAACTTAAGCCTTGATGAGAGTTATAAGTTGTAGATGATGATGCTCTCTAATGAGTTGAGTTTTCTACTCTTGAGTCAATGTTCACCCATGAGTTGGAGTATATGAGTAATTGAATTCTTAATGTGTATATTCCTAAGTATGAATAAAGACTGTTAAGATCAATGAGGAGTTGAGAGTTTGATTGATTGAGTGAGTATTGAGAAGAGCTTTCGATTGTTATTTGTGCCTTGATGTCCATCTCCACTCATCATTCGAGGATGAATGATTCCAAGGGGGAGATAATGTAACACCCAACAAAATTACCAAAATACCCCTAGAGAAGAGATATGCGCATAACGTGTCTTCCCATGCTCCGATACTAAATCTGAGGCCGGATTTGCGATCAGCATGAAAAATTGAGCAAGAAAATGGTTCGGTTGATTTTTAGAGCAACCGGATCAAATAATAATTTTTTGATATGAAAACGCGAAATAGTGTAGGTGTGTGACAGGGCCGCGATGCGCCACCATCGCGGACCAACACTTGATTTTATTCTAAAAAATTTCTACGGGATTAGAAAGCTCGTTCGGAGAATTTTCAGTGAAAAATACAGAAAAATTACACAGTCCGTATCCCGGACCCTGTGTCCCAAGATGAATTTTTTTAATTTTCGTGAGGAGCATTCTAGACCTTTTCAAACCCCTCCTGAACTTAATATATGATAAAAATAGATCATTTTAGGCATAAAAAGGTTTTAAACCCTATTCTAAGCCCCTTTTAAGTCCTTGAAAAAGACTAGCGCTAAAGAGAAGAAAAGAGGAGCGAGGAATTAAAGAGTTCGAAGAGAGTACCTTGAGGTCGATTATCCAAACTTTCAATCCAGGTATGTAAGGCTACTTAAAATATTAGATTATGTTCATCCACGTGCCCCTTCGTCTACTTGAGTTCAGATCACGAGTGTAAACCGCATGTTTTAAATCCTATGGTTTCTGAGTTCCAAATTCTTGTACAAGTTGGAGTTTTAATAAAAATACTTGTTTCAATTTATGAGTTGCATCGTCATTACCCTGAAATATGAATGTTATTCGAATGCTTGACACCCTAGCCCTAAATTTAGTATTTTCTTTGCTTACTGACTAAATTGAAAATTATGAATCTAACCTTCTAACCCAAATTAATTGAACCTGAGAAGTATGTTTTCTTGTTTCATATATGTATGCTTAGATTATCTATTATGTCCTATGTGTTGAGCCTGGATGATATGATGTACTTGACCATAATCAGTGAGAGTCTTGCATGATGTGAGTTAGAGTTGTGAGTTGAATTGCATGGACGATAGTCCTAAGTTATAAAGTTGTTGAGTAATTGAGTTGAGTTGTTGAGAACTGAGTTGACTTGTCAGAGATGAGTCGCAGAGATGAGTTTGAGATAATTTCTATAAGCATATTTTAGTCTTGAAAGCAGGGGCAAATCTACCCCTTCCCCCTGGGTAAAAAAATTACACTGTATATATAGGATCAAATTTAAGTATTATGGGTATATAATTAATAATGAACCCCTCAACATAATAGAAGCGCACGACTCAATGGTCCAGCGGTTCAGTGTTGTGTCACTGGTCGCGTGTTCGATTTCTGCTCCCATCATATATATAAGGACTATGTGGCTGTGACATAAGCTGGCAAAGATAAATATTTTGCTTTCTCTTCTTTTAAAACATTAATACACTTTAAGTCAAATTAAAGAAAAAGCACAATGCGCTCCTTTTATACATTCTATGTCATGCTTGTTTAAAATATTTTTATAGTTGACTAGTTTTACATATGCAGATTCTTGTATTTTTTTCAACTTTTACAATTTTCTTTATCGAGTCATATATATCATTTTCTTCAGCTATATTTTTATCACTCACCGTATTAATATTGATGTTGTTCCATGACTTTATTTTTATTTTTTATTAAGTATTAAATATATATTACTTAATATTCATAATTCAATCTTTGCACGTTTTAAAATATAGTAGAACACTACAAAGTGAAAGTAAGAAAAGGAAAAAGGAGAAATGATATTTTTTAAAAAGAATTTGAGTGTACAATAAAAATGAAAAGAAATGTTAAAAAGGTACGCTAAGGCGGATAAAATTTAGATACGCCTCACTATGCTTTTCAGCTTATAATTTTTTCGTATATATTTATTTATATTTCGAACCCATTGAACTAAAATTTTAGATCCGTCACTGCTTGAAAGGAGTATTGAGCACAGAGTTGGTTGATTGAGGAGCACTCCAGAACTATGTTTGCCAGCATAGGATAGTCGTGCACTTAACTCTGGAATGTTAAGATGCAAATTTAACAGAGGGAGTCATGGGCAAAATCGTGAAAACAATGGAGTGAAATTCATACGCAGAATTCTTATGGCAGCTTAACATGACCAAACTTGTAGGATTTTATGAAAAAATTACTAAGTCGACGATGCATTTCTGTTCGTTGTACATCACGAAAAGTTCAAGGTGGTGGAGAGTTATGTCGGTTAGAGAAACTTCCAAGCAGCACTTGAGTTGAGCATATCATGATTATCAAACTGAGTTGCATTAAACACTGAGTCTATTTCTAAAGCATGATTTCAAACTTCAAACTTGCATGATTTACTTCAAACACTGAGTCACGCCAAGGGTACCCTCCTGAGGCGTGATAGTCCTGTTAGTTATTATCTACAAAAACTTGAAGAGGATTTAGGGTGGAGCCAGGCTCCTGTTTTAGATTGAAAACACTAATACTTTCTGGTTGTCCGTGCTATATGCAAGCACTTGGGCGATCCAAAATATAATTGCTATGTCCCTGTGCCTGACTTTAAAATAAGCTTACTTGTTATTAAAGCTGCAAAACATGTGTTGTAATATATAGACGAGCATGATTCAGAGCGCCCACAAAAAGACAAGTACACATATAACTTGCCCATATCAAGAATTTCTACAGTAAGTTAACACAACAGAAAAGTTAAAACATATATATATATACACGTGAAAGAACTCATTCCGGTACTTATTTGCTTGATGAAGTCTGTTGCTTTACTTAAGTTTTGTTGCTCAATATGTATTACTTAAAATACTTAGAACAAAAAAACTTTTTCTTCTGAATAAAAACTTTTGCAGTAAACAAAACTTTTGTAGGAAAAAAAATATTTTGTAAAACAAAACTTTTGTAGAACAAAACTTTGTGAACACAATAACCACCAAAGATTCTAATCAAGTTTTCAA
>DF362073.1:22238-39905 GCA_000787875.1 Solanum virginianum
AAATATCGGACCTAAGTGTCATTATCAAAAAATTTAGGATTTAAAGTTCAATAATTCAAAGTAGTGTATGTGTATAAACTTATATATATATTTGTGTACTCATGTACTAGTGCAAGACTAACATTTAAGTTCTTTGAAAATACCAAATAAGTCTAGAACTATAAGTGTGTTCAATTAGGATTGGGACAAGTATTGTGTGGGACCAAGCTTTGTTTTTCCTTTAGTTTTATATATATGTGGGTATATGATTTATTTTCCATTCTTTCCAGAAACGCCCACAACTAGAACAAAGCAAAACAAAAGAGTTCCTTCAAGGAGTCACTGGCAACCCTCTCGGGTTGCTACAGTGCTCAAGGGAAAAATCACAATTTTCAATTCTTAGATTATTTAGACACTACAAGCCTAGTATATTAAGTCCCCCAAGTACCGTAGAAGCATTGGTTTGTCAAGAAAACACTTGATAATTTGAATTTGGCGATTTGAACTTCTTGAAGGGGTTTAAAGGTATGTTAATCCTAACCTTGTTTTGGCTAAATTTAAAGGTTGTATGGGTGTTAGTGAATGATATATTGAAAGAAAACCACGAAAGTTTGCTTGTTTAAGTGAATTCTAAGCTTAGGTGGTGTTGGGTTCAAAATTGGGTATATATGGGTGTATGAAATTATGTTGTCTTAACTGTATGTACTTGTGTTTAATTGATATGAAGGTGGCTCTTATGGGGTGAAAGAAATATTGGGAATGGTTTGTATGTAGTCTTGAAGTGTTGGCCGAATTTGGGTATGTATAAGTAATAAAATGTGGCATTTTAACGTTATAAGGTTTCGTTTGGCGCTTGAATGATATAATTGGATTCTTGGAGTGTGTAGAGGTGTTTGAATATGTTAAGTATGTATAAATGGGTAGACTACCCTATTTTTCAGTTTTGATAAAAAGATGAGGTGCGTTAGCAAATTTAATGAGATTACGAACTTGGAAAAGCTTCTAATATTATTGTGGTTGTTGTTGTTGTTATTGTTGTTGTTGTTGACAAAATGGGGGCCGAGAGGGAGCCCCAGGGTGGCGTAATTTAAGGGGAAAATGCTGGCAAAATTTCTATAGAATTTTGGAGTAAGTTTAGAATTTAAAGCCCATAAAGGAGTATACTAACTATGATGCTATTGTGATGTTTGTAGACGTTGGACGTCCGGAAGAATAAATTGGATTGACTTGACATTGGAATTAATCTAGCAAAGAAAGAGAGGTATGTAAAGCTTCCTGTCTCTTGGCATGACTAAGTTAAGAATAGAAATGTTATAAGTTGAAGTATACTCTTTTGTTCCTGGCAACTCAAATCTACATATGCCTTATGTTATCCTTAGTCGTTCTTATGAATTATTATTGATGTCCTATGCTCTTGTGACTTTGGAAAGTTATGAGTGATAAGAGTTTGAAAGGAGATTAACTAGTTTGAAACATTGTATGGTCTAATGGGTCCAAGATTCCAAACACCAGTATGTTTACTTTATTAAGTTGCTTAGCTATATGCGCTGTACGATTTGCTTTTGGTGTAATTCTCAAGGAATTTCTATGAGCGGTTGTTGTTATGTATAATATTTTTCTGCTTACATTTCTTTGCTCCCACCCATTTTTTTTAAGTAGTGTCAACCATTTTATAGCTATTTGAAAACATCATTGAGTACAATCCTAGTATATAGGCATATACATCATAAGCTTGAATTGCCAACAAAGAAAAAGAATTGTAGACGTACTGTGCCAATGTATTCTGTTATTTGTTATCGTTTTGTTTTAAGTAGCTGTGCTAAGGATTACCTCACACTTATCAAACTTAATGTCATCAACCATATGAACTGAAGACTTTTTCCTGACATCTCTGGATTCTATATCGTTACTACAATTACAAATTAAAACATAGCAGTGTAAGCACGGGCTACTTCTTCAACATGAGAACTAAAAACTCTTATGAGTTTGGTTTTCACTGCTAATGCAGTGGTAGCTTGCAGCATTTTCCAGTAAGAAGATAGTCAATAATCAGGTTAGATGTAATTACCATCAGTGCTTCCAGGTGAAGTATACGGATAAGAAATTACCCCAATTCAGTTGCTCCTGATGAATCGATAGTTCTGTTGTTGTGGTTGGCTAAGTTGGAGATGAACCGGAGCATGAGGGTCCTCATTGATGCTTTAACTATTTGGAACAAGCGCATTTCTACTCACTCCATTAGTATTTCTATTTCTATAAACTTGTAATCAACACAATGTAGGAACAATTTGCCAGAGTTCTAAGTTGAATAGTTCCTTCTTTTACTTGATATAAGTATACAAAAGGAAATAATTGATCTTGAAGCATAGAGAAAGCTTTTAGTGATGTACACCAATACCTTCTTATACAATTCCATATTTTCTTGATGAATTAGGTTTACCTTCTTATATAGGTCCATGTTTTCCTGATGGATGAAGGAAATCTAGTAAGCTTAAAGGAAAGTATGGTAACCATGGGTTGCATAATTGCTACTTTAGTTTCAAACAGTTGCCTAGATTCTCTTAGAGATTAGATCAAATTATGTAGTTACATTCTTGTACCGGTTATTTTATTTACTAGGGTTGCTAAATAGGGAAAGTTTGATAAAGTTAGTAAATTGTGAAAGTTTAATAGTTCATAAATAGGAAAAATCTGATAAGTTTGTGAATAGGAAAAGTCCGGATAAGTTAGTAAGTTGTGAAAGTTTGATAAGTTGCAAATGGTGCGAGTTTGTAGTAGTGCTAAGTTGTTTGTATTGTGAGTATAATAATTATTGTTTCAATCTCAAATATGACTTTGTCCTGGCACATGAATATTTTGCTTGTGTTTTGAAATTGTGATGATGATTTGGTGTGTATGACCTACTCCGGAGTTAGGTTGTTTGACGGTGGGTTCGGGGATGGCGGTATGTAATGCTCGGCTCACTGCGAGGTACGCTGGGTGGGCATGGGGATGGCAATACATAACGCCCAACTCACACTGGCTACTTCAGTATTATGATAGGTGTGTACGAGGACGGCGATACGTAATGTCCAACTCACCTATGCTGAGTGTGGGAGACAGGGACGGCGATACGTAACGCCTGGCTTACTTACGCTATTTCTGTATGATGATATGTGAGGCAGGGACGGCGATACGTAACGCCTGGCTTACTTACGCTATTTCTGTATGATGATATGTGAGGCAGGGACGGCGATAAGTAACGCCTGACTCACTTATCCTGTGGTTGTCATGTTTGGAAAGTAAATATTATGATCTGAATCTGAACTTTGAACGGAAATATTTTGATAATGTAGATATGCATTTACTTTTATACTTGGTCTTGTTTGCTATACGCCCTACATTCTAGTAAGTAAGTACTCGACATAATTCGGGTATGCCTTAGTTTGATAATTTAACTAAAGAAGTGTTTTGATGTTTGCTTATAAGTTTGACTTATGTACCTCACTCAGTTTATTACTCTTATCTATATTGTATACTTTCTATTTTACATATTCAGTACGTCCTTCGTACTGAGCCCCTCTCTTATTTATTACTCTTATTTATATTGTGTATTTTCTGCTTTACATATTCGGTACGTCCTTCGTACTAACCCTCTCTCTTCGGGGGCTGCGTTTCATGCCCGCAGGGACAGACGTACAGGGTAGCGGGCCAGCTCAGGATCTCTGACTAACGTTTGAAGTGCTCCTTTGCTTTGGAGCAAACGTTTGGTATATATACTTATTTCCTTAGTTTATATTCATGTATATAGTCGAGGATATGGCGGGGCCCTATCCCGTCCTAGGATTCAGTCTGTTTGTATAGAGGTCTGTAGACTCCTGTGAGTATGGAACACGTTAGTTTGTATATTATGTATGTATGCTATGTATGTTGGGCGGTTTAACCACAGCGGTGACCTTGTCGGCCCGTATGTATAATAATATATATGTTCTATTTGCTGAGATTGTCTGTATGCAGGGTTTGGTTAGTTAAGAAAATAGAGGAAACTCTGCCGAAATTTTTGAAAAAAATGGACACAAGTTAAAGTCTGAATCTAAGTTGTTGTCCGGTTTGGTATTTGCATCTGAGTGTCCAATTCGAGCACAAGTCGCGGCCCACGGGATTAGGTCGTGACAGCTTTACTGGTATAAGTCTTAGAAGCCATAGTTTGTTTGCCTGATTGTCCATCGAATCTGTATGAAAATGGAGAGTATGAATGTGAATAGTAGTAATAAAGTTATCGGTATTATTGGGTTTAAATGTCATTTCCAGATTCATGTGATATGTCTTCGAAGTTTGAAAATTGTAAGAACATATAATAATTATTGTTTCGATCTTAGGTATGACTTTGTCCTTGCATATGAATATTTTACTTATGTTTGGGACTTATGGTGATGATTTTGTGCATGTGACCTACTCCGGAGTTAGGCTGTTTGACGGTGAGTTTGGGGACTGCGATACGTAACGCCCGACTCACTTGTCTATTATGTGTGTTTGATGCTATGTTACGCTGGGTGAGTATGGGGACGGCGATACATAATTCCGAACTCACACTGGCTACTTCTGTATTATGATAGGTGTGTATGGGGACGGCGACACGTAACGCCCGACTCACCTATGATGAGCATGGGAGACAGGGACGGCGATACATAACGCCTGACTCACTTACGCTATTTCTGTATGATGATATGTGAGGCAGGGATGGCGATACGTAACGCCTGGCTCACTTATCCTATGGTTCTCACTTACGCTATTTCTGTATGATGATATGTGAGGCAGGGACGGTGATACGTAACGCCTGACTCACTTATCCTGTGGTTGTCATGTTTAGAAAGTAAATGTTATGATCTGAATCTGAACTTTGAACGGAAATATTTTGATAATGTAGATATACATTTACTTTTATACTTGGTCCTGTTTGCTATACGCCCTACATTCTAGTAAGTAAGTACTCGACATAATTCGGGGCCCCCTCTCTTCGGGGTCTGCGTTTCATGCCCGCAGGGATAGACGTATAGGGTAGCGGGCCAGCTCAGGATCTCTGACTAACGTTTGAAGTGCTCCTTTGCTTCGGAGCAAACGTTTGGTATATATACTTATTTCCTTAGTTTATATTCATGTATATAGTCGAGGATATGGCGGGGCCCTATCCCGTCCTAGGATTCAGTCTGTTTGTATAGAGGTCTGTAGAATATTCATGTGCATAGTCGAGGGTATGGCCAGGCCCTGTCCCGTCCTAGGATTCAGTCTGTTTGTATAGAGGTTTGTGGACTCCTTTGAGTATGGAACACGTTAGTTTGTATATTATGTACATATGCTATGTATGTTGGGCGGTTTAACCGCAGCAGTGACCTTGTCGGCCCGTATGTATAATAATATATATGTTCTGTTTGCTGAGATTGTCTGTATGCAGGGTTTGGTTAGTTAAGAAAACAGAGGAAACTCTGCCAAAATTTTTGAAAAAAATGGACACAGGTTAAAGTTTGAATCTAAGTTGTTGTCCGGTTTGGTATTTGCATCTGAGTGTCCAATTCGGGCACAAGTCGCAGCCCACGGGGTTAGGTCGTGACAGCTTTACTGGTATAAGTCTTAGAAGCCATGGTTTGTTTGCCTGATTGTCCATCGAATCTGTATGAAAATAGAGAGTATGAATGTGAATAGTAGTACTAAAGTTATCGATATTATTAGGTTTAAATGCCATTTCCAGATTTATGTGATATGTCTTCAAAGTTTGAAAATTGTAAGAACATATGATAATTATTGTTTCGATCTTAGGTATGACTTTGTCCTTGCATATGAATATTTTACTTATGTTTGGGACTTACGATGATGATTTTGTGCATATGACCTACTTCGGAGTTAGGCTGTTTGACGGTGAGTTCGGGGACGGCGATACGTAACGCCCGACTCACTTGTCTATTATGTGTGTTTGATGCTATGTTACGCTGGGTGAGTATGGGGACTGCGATACATAATTCCGAACTCACACTGGCTACTTCTGTATTATGATAGGTGTGTATGAGGACGGCGACACATAACGCTCGACTCACCTATGATGAGCATGGGAGACGGGGACGGCGATACATAACGCCTGACTCACTTACGCTTTTTCTGTATGATGATATGTTAGGCAGGGATGGCGATACGTAACGCCTGGCTCACTTATCCTATGGTTGATATGTTAGGAAAGTAAATGTTTGTGATTTGAATCTGAACCTTGAACGGAGATATTTTGATAATTTGGATATACACTTGCTCTCTGTACTTTTGTTTTGGTTATCCCTCAATTTCATGTATTGGGAAGTAAGTATGTAATATTTTGGATATGCATTTACCGTTATACTTTGGTCGTGTTTGCTATACACCTTAGAATCTGGTAAGTAAGTACTTTGATAGTTCGGGTATGCATTTAACCATTGCACTTTTGTTTTAATGGTTGTCCTGATATGATATATATATATATATATACACTTTGTACTTTCTGCTTTACGTATATCGTAATGACCCCCCTTTGCTTCGAGGGTTGCGTTTCATGCCTGCAGGTTCAGACGTACAGGAGAGAGATCCACCAGCTTAGGATTCTGACTGCCGCCTAAAGTGCTCCTTTGCTTCGGAGCAAACCTTGGCTATATGTACTTATTTGCTACTTGGTATTTATGTACATTCAAGAGTATGACGGGGCCCTGTCCCGTCTTCTGATTCGATTTGTGTAGTTAGAGGTCTGTGGACGCCTGTGAGTGTGGGATTGACAGTTTGTATGACTTTGTATGTATGTTTTGTATGGTGGGCGGTTTAACCGCAGCGGTGACCTTGTCGGCCCGCATGTATATACATATATGCTGGGTTTTCTGTATGCAGGGTTTTGGGTTAGTCCGTAAAATAAAGGAAACTCTGCCGAAATTTCTGTAAAAATAATTTATTGATTATAATTTAGTTTGGTATTCGGATTCGGGTGCCCTAATCGGGCACTAGTCAAGCCCACGGGGTTGGGTCGTGACAATATTCCTGGCAGCTCTTTGTTTCCCGTTTACTGATTTGCTTTTCTTTTTTTTTGCCGTGAATTTGCATGCGAGTCCATTATGGACTTGCTCCTCCCTTGTAATTTCTGATGGGCCACGGAGGCCCAAGTACTTTCAGCAAGTCAAATGGAGAAGCCGATTAGATTCGGGAAGCAAGAAGGAAACTGATATACAAATTTCAAAAGCAGAAATCAATGTGCATACACTGATATACAGCAAATATATACCAAGTGTATATCACAGGCAGAGATGGGCCAAAGCCCACTGGACAACAGCCCGACAAATTTTCTGATGGGCCTGGTAGGCCCAAAAAAGTTAGAAATTAGGACAAGTTGATGAATTGGGTTTGCCAAGGCCCAACTTAATTTTTATTTTCTATATTTGTTGTATTTTGAACGATATTTGTTTTTATTTGCTAACTCTAACATTTTATTTATTTTAATCTAATTAATTTTCCCGACACGTTTGCCATTTGTGTTAATGTCTTCTTTTAAATAAAATTAGACTAGTAGTATCCCTTAAGAGAAGGACAAGTATTTAATCATTTTCTTTCCAAAGTTAGCCAATTTTCAAATTTAGTCAATATCTTCAAATTTAGACAAATTCTTTCTAATTTAGCCAACTCTTTTAAAATCTAATCAATTCTTTTGATTTATTTTTCTATCTTCAGGGGTTTGTATGTCTCCAAACAATGCAACTATTATGTGTTTGTTCTTCTATGTGATATTTTGTATTATATAGTACGAACAAGAACTAACACATTTACCTTTTGAGTTATTTTTCCTTCGACAGGTAACTTAGAATTGATCTGTGTTGATAAAGCTGGTCGATCATCATTATTGCATTAGATCAAAGGCACCCAAAGATCCCTCTCCCGATCAAGACCAGTGGAAAGGAAAAATGACAGGTCATAATGATGATGCAAGCCTGACTGAGATCACTGTGACAGATCCCATTATCACACAACAAAACATGTTGATTGCACAGCTGATGCAACAGATGGTTGATATGAAGACGGAAATGAAAAAGACCCAAGAGCTAGCAAATTTGGCCATCATTGCTAATCTTCCAGGTCTAGACCACGAGAGGCATCCAATTCGTTTTTCTTCTCCTGATCCATCTCATCAACCTGTCCCTATCTCCACAAATCCGCTAATCACCCCTGTTCAAACTTCGCCTGTCATCAACTTAACTATCCCCGATGAAGGACCCTCCAACATCTTTTCTCAAAACCTGCATAACGACGAAGCCGGCAGTTCCTCTCACATTGCCCACACTATCCAAACCCAAGCAATTCCCCTTGAAAGCCATATTCTGGACCAATACAACCTACCTTCCACCCAATCTTTAACAATCCACATATCCCTCACTCCACTTACCCTGAGGTTGATCATTATATGGAGAAGGAAAAATAATGGAAGGCCAAGGAAGAGATGGCTAAATTGGGTATAAAGGAAGAAATTGCAAAGGCTATGAAACAATTTTACTATACGCCTGATGTTGTTGGACTAGATTATGAGGATTTGTGCATTCATCCAGAGTTGAACCTTCCAGAGGGGTTCAAAGTACCAAAGTTCGACATTTTCAATGGAAGTGGAACCCCTTTGGCTCATCTGAAGGCGATTTGTGCATTCATCCAGATTTGAACCTTCCAGAGGGGTTCAAAGTAGCAAAGTAGCAAAGTTCGACACTTTCAATGGAAGTGAAAATCCTTTAGCCCATCTGAGGGCATATTGTGATCAGCTGGTGGACGTCAAGAAAAATGAAGCATTGCTGATGCAGCTTTTCAGCCGAAGTTTAAGTGGGGAGGCCCTAGAATGGTTTACCTCCCAAGAAACCAACCAATGGGCCAATTGGAGTGCCATGGCATAAGACTTTGTTGAAAGCTTTGCATATAATATTGAAACAGTACCAGACCGCTGTTCATTAGAGAAGATTAAATAGAAGTCAACCGAGAGCTATCAGGTGTATGCTTACAGATGGAGGAAGAAAGCTGCCAGAGTGCGTCCTCCTATGTCTGAAAAAGAGATTATCAAAATATTTGTACGCTCCCAGGAGCCGAAATTTTATGAAAGGATGATGTTGCTTGTTGGAGTAAAATATACAGACATAGTTATGATCGGTAACAATATCGAGGATGGGCTCAAAACGGGCAAGATCACCCATATCTTGAATTCATCTGGGACGCCCGGGATGTTGAGAAAGATGAAAGAAGATGTGTTAGCCATCTTCAATGTACAAGACAAGAGAAAAACCCCTAGTAGCCACCTCAAAAGGTCATCACCCCCTCGAATCCATCACCCTCCTCCCTATTATCACTCCCCACAATATACGAACATCATCCCAAACTACCAATCTCCATTGCCAACTTGCTTCTATATCCAGCCAACTTATCAGAATTTCTCAACTAGTTATCCAACCCAACCATCAAATTACTAAACGCCGTCATGCCCAAGGTTCCAGACCCCTGCACTCCCCCGGCGAAACCATCCTAATCATCATCGAGTGCCTTCACCTCCACAAAATAACTATAATCCTCCCCATCCAAACGCAGATAAAAGACCCCCTATGGTGTTCACTCCACTTGCCGAAAGCCAAACAAAGTTATTCGAAAGATTGTCAGCTGCAAGATTGATCCAACCTACCCCTCCAAGAGCCATGGACGTTAATTCTCGTTTCTTCAGGGGTGATCAGACTTGTGCTTACCACTCTAACAGTGTTGGCCATGACACTGAAGATTGCCTAAACCTTAAGCATAGAATCCAAGACTTGATTAATTGCAATGTGGTTATTCTTCGAACTGTCACTCCCAATGTCAACAAGAATCCTTTACCCGATCATGGGGGAAACATGACTGCTATGATTGAGATAGAGAAAGATTGGTATACAACTAAGAGTGGTGTCTCTAAGTATCATTAGGGATCTGATTTTTACATAATTGAAATAGTAAACTTTACCCATGATGACTTTACGTTGAGGCCACCACATTTTGTTAGGATGTGTTTCGATTTAGCACAAACATCACCCATCACCATTTGAATATCAACTCATATGCTGTCAAGAGATGCTACGCCTAGAGACTCAGAGTGTTTTTTTTCCTGTAATCGCATGATTCGCTTGTAAACTTTTCTATTATTTCAATGAACTACGTTTGACCTGAATTCTTGAGAACAAGATACGTAGGCGGCTTATGCTGACCTCGGTCATCCCTTTTCCCCTTTATTATTCTTCTTTCAATGAACTATGTCTGACCTAAATTCTCAAGAATGAGATACGTAGGCAGCCTATGTCGGCCTCGGTCATTTCTTTATTTTAAATTTCCATTTTTCTCCACCTCCCAAGGGGGAAACTACATTTGACCTGATTCCTGCCCCAACAGGATACGTAGGCACCACAACGGCTCGGTCATACTCCTAGAAAGGAAACTGGGATAGAATTTTTTAGAAGAATTCTAAAATTTTTAACAAGGAATCCATCTTTCTTCAACCAATTGAAGTTCAAAACCTGACGAAACTTCAACTAGGACAGAATTTTTGAGAAAGATCTTAAAAATTCTCAAGGTGCTTCTGATAAGCTGTCAATCCCAGACAACATCTAAACTGGGACAGAAAATTTGAGGTTGCCCTCAAAATTTCACTACAAATCTGAAAGCTGGCTTAAGGATTCTCAGCCTGATCAGAAATTCAAAGACAACCGAGAAGATGGGAGATCAAAGCACTTCATCGGGACAAGACGAGGGGCATCAAACCTTTTCGGACACGAGCTGAGAAGCGACTACCACCACAATCCAACCACACCCCTGTCATAAGGGCACTTCATCGGGACAAGACGAGGAGCAAACAATTAAAGAATCAACATAGATCAATTCACTTTGAAACTAACCATTTTTCTTTGGATGCAGGAACTAAAGTCGCAAGACATTTTTGGACCCACAGGGGCCCTACAAGACAATTTGGCGCAAGGGGTAAGATTGAAAATTTCATCCAGACCAATACAAGCTGGATAACTCCAGATGACCAGGAAAAGTTTTGCAGGTCTTATCTACAAGGGAACAATCGAGGCATAAATGGTTCCACCTTACTCAAATCCGCAGCAATTCTTCTCATCTTATATCCCAGAAAGAGGTCATTTTATTTTCCAGTTGCGCCCAGAGCCCTATTTATTTTTAGTTGTGCCTGGTTATTTTATTTTACAGTTACGCCCGGAGCGCTATTTTATTTCCTGTTGCCAAGAGGGCCATTGCATATTTATTTTCCTGTTGCCAAGAGGGTCATTGCATATTCATCGCACCTAGAGCGCCATTTTATTTTCAAATGCGCCCAGAGTGCCATCTATCATGCATTGCGGTGAGTCATATATCATGCATCGCAGAGACTCATGGTGAGGATATTTACTTTTCAGTCGCCGAAAGGCTCATCTATCATGCATCGTGGTGAGCCATATATCATGCATCGGGGTGAGTCATATATCGATGTGTTAGCCATCTTCAATGTTCATGCATCGGGGTGAGTCATATATCATGCATCGCGATGAGCCATATATCATGCATCGCGATGAGCCATATATCATGCATCACGATGAGTTATATATCATGCATCATGGTGAGTCATCATCATGCATCGCGGTGAGTCATTATCATGAATCACGGAGAGTCATGGAAAGGATCACATATCATGCATCGCGAAGAGTCATGGAAAGGATCACATATCATGCATCGCGGAGAGTCATTGAAAGAATTGCATATTCATTGCCTCTAGAAGGCTATTTTATTTCCAGTTGTCGATCCAGGGCCATTGCATATTCATTGCCTCTAGAAGGCTATTTTATTTCCAGTTGCCGATCCAGGGCCATTGCATATTCATCGCCTCCAGAAGGCTATTTTATTTCCAGTTGCCAAGAGGGTCATTACATATTCATCGCCTCCAAAAGGATATTTTATTTCTAGTTGCCAAGAGGGCCATTACATATTCACTGCCTCCAAAAGGCTATTTTATTCCATTTGCTGGTCCAGGGCCATTATATATTCATTGCCTCCAGAAGGTTATTTTATTTTCAGTTGTCGGTCCAGGGCCATTATATATTCATTGCCTCCAGAAGGCTATTTTATTTCCAGTTGTCAATCCAGGGCTATTGTATATTCATTGCCTCTAGAAGGCTATTTATTTCCTGTTGTTGATCCAGGGCCATTGTATATTCATTGCCTCTAGAAAGCTATTTTATTTCCAGTTGCCGATCCAAGACCATTATATATTCACTGCCTCCAGAAGGCTATTATAATTCCAGTTGCCGACCCGGGGCCATTGTATATTCATTGCCTCCAGAGGGCTATTTTATTTTGCCAGTTGCTCCCAGAGAGCCATGCTAGATACCAGTTGCGCCCAGAGCATTATTGCTATTTTATTGCCAGCTGCACTCAGAGCGCTATATTTAGTTCGTCGGTTGCTCCCAGAGAGCCATGCCAGATGCTAGTTATTTGCTATTGCTATTTTATTGCCAGCTGCGCCCAGATCGCTATTTTTATTTCGTCGGTTGCTCCTAGAGAGCCATGCCAGATGTCAGTTATTTATTTTGGAGAGTCACTCGCCTTCAACGTGACAACCTATTTATTTTTGGAGAGTCACTCGCCTTCAACATGACAAGCTATTTATTTTTGAAGTGTCACTGCCTTCAATGTAATAGTTGTAGAAAAGAACACATATCAAATATGGTAAAAGATGTCAACTTTAATTCAAGTTATGATTTTACTAACGTTTTGTTTTAGTCATATTGAGAGCATCCAAAAGGGTGAATTCTCAAAACAGACCATAGGTGTGGACGTCATCAAGTAGGACGCAGCATAACGTGAAACTTTTTCTTAGCAGCGAACTGGGACATAGTCTGAAAGAGGGCATCAAACCTTTTCGGACACGAGCTGAGAAGCGACTACCACCACAATCCAACCACACCCCTGTCATAAGGCATGTGGGCATTTCTGTAAGTCCGTTAGTTTTCAGTTTCGCATTCAGGTGATCTCAATTCTCACCGGAGGTAATTTTTCAATCCGAGTGACAACGTACCAAGAGTTTTGGAAATTATGTCTATGTAAGTTCTCAATTATGAATGTGAAGTGCACCACATTTATGACTAAGAGGTTGCAAGCCACTTTTTCATAATTCGATTTGTTTGTCACTCTTCCTGACCAGAGGTAATCTCAGAATAAGAGATTTTCCCTTCAACCGATAGAGTCGAACTACAAGCAGCCTGATTCCTAAGTCCTAGGATATGTAGGCGGGCTCAGCTTTGAAACTCGGCTGCATTCCAACACTAACCCTCCAAATTTCATTCCTGAGCTTCCTAGTTTCTCCATAATTCGCTATTGGGATAGTTTTTGAGTTCTTTCAAAATCGTGCGTAAAATCAAGCGTTTTGAACTGCAAGTAGCCTGAATTCTCATGTAACCTGAGATATGTAGGAAACCCAGAACCAGGGTCCGGCTATAATTTCTCAAAGCCCGCACCAAAAGCTTTCCAAAAAGATATGGTAGGCTAAAAATTAGGTTAGTCAAGTTTCTTTGTCTACGATCTCTTTCATCGAATATTCATCGCACCTAAAGCCCCACCAAAGTTGCTCAAAAGATGTGGTAGGCTAAAAATTAGGTTAGTCAAGTTTCTTTGTCTACGATCTCTTTCATCGATCATATCCAAAGAAAGGGACAGTTGTTGACACCGAATTTTTATCCTCCACATCACAAATTACCAGTTTTCATTAATTTTAATGGTTTGAAATATTTATCTGATTTTAAAGAAAAAATCAATAAATAAATATTAATTTATTCCACGCATGGAGGGCCCACGAGCCCCACTTTTTTTTTACTTTCCTATATTCCCAATTTTTTATTCCTACCCCCCATACTTTCCCACTTACTTTTACTCTTTCCCACGTGACCCTCCCTTTCCCATGACATTTCTTCTTTCTTTTTTTTCAAACCTCAATCCCATTGTCTCTCTCTCTCCTCACCATCTTCTTCTTCAAAAAACCAGAGCAACAAAAACCAGGAAACCCGACAGCTCCCCGACACTCCCTAACGTTTGACCCATGCCCATTTCCTCTGTCAAAGTTGACAAACCGCGCCTCCCACGATTTATTGTCCCCCACGCGTGCCCTTTTGTCAAAACTACCCATTTTCCTCACCATTTTTGCCCTAATTTTCTATCTGTATATACTCTTTTCATCTTCTGTTTAATGGGGGACAGTGATAGAGGAGGCGATCAAGCATTCAAAACCCTAACAAATACTCATTCAAATTCTCATAAGCCGTTCTTGATTTCTAAAGATCGATTATAGGTCCCATATTCCTTCAAACCCATTTTCCAGAAAGCTCATCGGTTTTTGGAAGTTCTGAAATTCTTGGTCTTGAGTCGGCGTATACAAATTGACTCGTAGAAAAAGCTCATCGATTTTCGAAAGTTCTGAAATTCTTGGTCTTGAGTCGGCCTATACAAATTGACTCATAGTGGTGAGTTTGTCTTCGTCAAAGCTCGTTGTCCCAGTTCGCTGCTCCCAAAAAGGTAACGCCCTAATTTGCTCTTCTCTGGTTCTATTTTAGTCTCATATATAGTGTTTGATTGTGAGATAAATCTTGATGTTATATTAAAATGTTTATGTTTGTGTTTGTTTGCCTCGAGTTGTTATATCACGACTAGTTAACACCATGATATTTTGTCATTAGTCTATTAAAGTATTTTCGAATCCGCAAAATTATTTTGAGTGTTGATGGCCTAGGTTAAGTGCTGATTTCATGTTTGTTGTTCCATGTCTATGTTTGTTTAAGTCAAGCTTTCAGCTAAGTAGTACTTAAAATGATTCATTTTCACTTCTCTTTTGATGGTTAAGTGTTCTGTCGAATGATCTCAATCTGTTCAGATTTTGAAGTTTAAGAAGCATGTATTTGGTCCAAATGGTTTAGTTTGTTTGTCAGGTTGTGTGGTCATCTCTATTTCTTACTATTGTCTGATAGCTCTAGAATTTAGGCTTTGGTTATAGATTTGTTATATGAATCTTTGAATGTTTGAATCCCATTTTACTTGAACTCTTACTTGTGTGCTTATTCCCTTTTTTCTCTTTTTTGCTGGAACCTGTTAGTTCCTTTGAAGAATAGTTAACTATGCTTTGAGCTCATTAAATCGCAAGTCGGTTGAGTTTATTTGCATCTCTCGTGCTAAATTTTTGCCTCATGTCAAGTGAAATCTAAAAGTCAAGTTCTTTTAAATTTTAAAGTATGACGTTATACACTAAAAATGGTTGTTACCTGGTTCATATTTCCCTCTCACGAATTAGTGGCTGTTGGGTTGATTTCCTAATGTTGTTTCAAGCTATGCTTCATTTTGCTTAACATGTGTTAGAATATCTTTGCTGGACTGCTAAGAATTTATTTGGTCTCTCCCTCTTTAATCATTATATCATTATTTCTTCATCTAGTTACGCTTTTATCTATTAAGAATTAGAGGATATTCTAAATGACATTTCTGGTTATTTGATTATTTGGTCTCTCCCTCTTTAATCATTATATCATTATTTCTTCATCTAGTTACGCTTTTATCTATTAAGAATTAGAGTATATTCTAAATGACATTTCTGGTTATTTGATACTTGTGAGGCTGTTACATTTATGTTGAGTTAAATGCATATTCTTGGCAGCTCTTTATTTCCCATTTACTGATTTGCTTTTCTTTTTTTTTTTGTCGTGAATTTGCATGCGAGTCAATTATGGACTTGCTCCTCCCTTTGCATTTTTGATGGGCCACGGAGGCCCAAGTACTTTCGTCGAGTCAAATGGAGAAGCCGATACGATTCGGAAAGCAAGAAGGAAGCTCATATACAGATTTCGACAGCAGAAATCAATGTGCATACACTGATATACAGCAAATATACACTAAGTATATATCAATGGCAGAGATGGGCCAAAGCCCACTAGACAGCAGCCCGACAGATTTTCTGATAGGCCTGGTAGGCCCAAAAAAGTTAGAAATTAGGACAGGTTGATGAATTGGGCCTGCCACGGCCCAACTTAATTTTTATTTTCTATATTTGTTGTATTTTGAACGATATTTGTTTTTATGTGCTAACTCTAACATTTTATTTATTTTAATCTAATTAATTTTCCCGACACATTTGCTATTTGTGTTAAATTCTTCTTTTAAATAAAATTAGACTAGTAGTATCCCTTAAGAGCAGGACAAGTATTTAATCATTTTCTTTCCAAAATTAGCCAATTTTCAAATTTAGTCAATATCTTCAAATTTAGATAAATTCTTTCAAATTTAGCCAACTCTTTTAAAATCTAATCAATTCTTTTGAATTTAGTCAGAATCTTTCAACTTTAGTCAATATTTTCAAATTGAGTCAAGTCTTTCAAAATTAGTCAACTTTTCAAAGTCAATCAAATCTTTCAAAAGTTAGTCAACTTCCTAATCGCCAGTCGACCGCATGTTAGCGGCCATTTTGAGTGATTAATTTTTTCTCAAAGTGAAATTGAACCCTTACCCATTTTCTCTGAAATTTTGAAATTTTTCTATTAGGTTTTAAAATTTAATCTTGATTTCCTAATTCTCCTTAAAATTAGGTGGCGACTCTCTTTTCTTTTTAAATTTTTGAGAACTCGATTTGTGCTCAAATTAATTGAGTATCGAATCTCATTTTCGGAAGAAAGAGTCGGTCATTTTTCGGGATAACACTCATTAATAATTGTTTAGACTTAGAAAATTTTAACCTAAAAAAGGTAAATAAGTCAATCAACTTTTAGTAAATAATTTGATCAACGAACATTTACATTCCTGCTTTTATAATAACTAGTACAGTGTACATACTTTGCACGTATATATTGTGTCAATTTAAAAATTATACATAAATAGTATTTGTCATTAAAATAAATACAATATTCATATAAACAAAAATTAAATAAATGTACTAATTTGATGCCATAGATCTTTTATGAATAGGCAAACGTGGGAAAATCAATTCAATTACTTATAATATAGAGATATATTAATAGTTTATAAATACATAAATTTGAATAGTTAGGAGTTAAATAATTAAGTGACTAAAATTTAATTTAAAAAAGGCTTCTAAATATAAAAGTAGTAGTTTAATGCTTCAAGATAATTTTAAGTACTCTTTTTCTTTTTAGATTTGCTATATTACACACTTTTATTGACAAAATATTTAATAATCAAAATTTTAGTTAATTTCAAATTCTTAAATATTAGGAAAATAATAATATTATTTTTCTTCCTAGCTTAGACAATTATTTACATAAAATAGTTATAAATTAAAAGTGAATTCTAAATATAACAAACTTCTAATCCAAAAGTGAATCTTGAAACTAAATAAATAAAAGATAAATAAAAAATTAAAAAAATAGTGAAAAAATTATTTAAAACAAAGTATTTTAATGAAGGACAAAAATTTCAAGCAACATTTCTATGAACCATCATGCTTTTAATATAATATAGATATAGAGTAGGTCATTTTTTTAAAACCGATTAAGTAATTTAAATATTAAGGAAATTCATTAAACATACATATTTAAATATTTGATTATAAATCTAATAATTATTATATATTAATTTAAAATTATTACATAAACATAAAATCTTGAATATGTGTTTGCTAGA